>PVIU01004228.1:0-130429 GCA_004026605.1 Ondatra zibethicus
TCCCTCCCTCCCTCGCTTCCTGATTCCTGCCTTCCTGCCTTAGCTGAAAGGTTTCTTTTTTGTCTTTAGTGATGGGAAGATCTGTTTGAAGCCCTTCTTGCGTATTCATTCCTTTGTCTTTAGGATGTGCAGACATGGAAGCACCCACTCCTCTTTATTCCCAAAAGTGAGCATGTGTGACTCCCCACACACAGAGAAGAAAATATGCTTCCCTGATAATTGGGCTTAGTAGGAGTCACAAAGCATTCTGTCATATTCACTGCTGTCCAGTGTCATTTTCTGTTTCACTTCTCAGATGAATTGCATCCTGAAATGCATTGTGTACATTTGGAATTAATCACAGGGTGCCATTAAGTGGGAAGAAAGTGTACATTAAGTTTAGCAAATTCTTTTTCCTTTTGTTGTGTTTGATTGTACAGTGGTAAAATATATAGGACTAACAGCTTAATTTTAAATTCCTTTATTCTGTGTAAACCAGGCACACATGGGTCCCTTACCCACAGCCTGACCATTACCAGGAACATGCACGCATTAACTTGTTGCCTAGCATTCAAGGAGGGGTGAGGTAGGGGTATTTATCTCCTCTGCTGCCTTCCTTGAATAGACTAAATTCCTCAGGGGCTGTTGTGACACAGTGGAAAAACCAAGTAGTGGCAGAACTTGAATTTCATGTCTGCAGCTTAGGGGCTGATAACATACCTCATCTCAGTGGAACTTAGATGCATACCTAGTGCTCAGTAAATACCAGGTGAACTTGAATTTAAACTAATTTGCAGACCATCCCACTGTGTGTTCAGGTTGGTGCTATCTACAAATAGACAGTTCTTACAATAGAAATGCTCTTTGATGCCTCTCCTGCTTTTTCCATAGTGGTTGTGCTTCAGGTACTCTGTGTTCGTGCCTGCTTCGGCACCAGTCCTCAAAGCTAATGCAGAAGTGTGGGAGAGGGAAAGGTTGTCACTGCTGTTTCCATGCCAGCTTTCTCAGCAGTGTCGAAGCCACTGGCAACCTTGCTGGAACAGAATTCTCGTAACTATATCTATTGAGAAAACTTACTGCTGTAACCTTAGAGTAACTGAGTTGTTGAGTGCATCTTTTTGGTGGGCTCTACAGAGAGAAGAAGACTTTACAAGGAGCAGAGGTTATGTGGGCTGTGGTTCAATGTGTGATGACATGCATCCCTAATAACAGCACCGAGTGTAAGTGGCCTAGAGTGGAGGGCAGTATAGTAGACTGCTCGAGGGAGAAGGGAGCTGCTTTCTTGCAGGTTGTGCTGAGGAGGCTGAGTCTGCATTGCCAGAAATCCCATTCCTCTCCTTACCTTCAGAAGGTGTCTGTGCTGTATTTATTGAGGCTGAGGCAGAGTGTGTTCCTGTTTCCTTCCCCTCCCCTATATATATTAAAAAAAAACTTTTCTGAAAGTCCCCAAGGTACAGAGATAGAATGTTGTGTTAAAGTCGTGACCTTTGGGTTAAATGAATGTATGTTAAAACACATGCAGGCCACGCAAGCAGGTGCATACCTGTTATCTCAGCTACTTGGGAGGTGGTAACAAGAATCATGAGTTCAATTGGGTGGTGGTGTCAGCGCACACCTTTAATCCCAGCACTCAGGAGGCAGTTGCAGGCAGATCTCTGTGAGTTTGAGGCCAACCTAGTCTACAGCAAATTTCAGGACAGCACAGAGAAACCCTGTCTCAAAAAACAACAAAACAACAACAGAAAAAACATGTAAACTCTCTAGGGAATAAACAGGCAAGATGATCAGCTGGAAGTCTGGCTGTATGAAAGATGATAGGATGAATTAGGAATTCTGAGTCCTTGAATATTTGTATGATGGAAAGATTAGACTTTTTTTTTTTTTAATTGAGTCCTGGGGAAAAAGGCCTAGGTTCTGACAACAGAAGATGTGTATGGGGAGATGTCATTAGGCTGTTCCTAAATGTTCTAGCTGCCTGGGAAGGAAATGAGGCCCAGAGTTCTTGGAGAACTAGACTCTGTCTCCAACTGCTGCTGATTTTCAAAGCACAGGAGGGGCAGGGCACCAGATGTGACTTGTTGGGAACTGGAACATGGTTGCCTTTAGAAGGCAGGCAAGGGAATAGCATCCTAGCAGAGGAAAGCTGCATATGGGAAGATAAAAAAGGAGAGGTAACATTTAAATGGTGCAGTGACTAAGAAGGACATGGGTTAAACAAGACTAGGTAGTTTATAAAGCTTTAGCACTCATTTTGTAGGGTGCCATTTGTTTTCGGCATATGTGTTGAGCAACTTTAATCCTGTATGTCACCCAAATGTTTGCTTCCTTGCAACACTAACTCGAGTACAAGGAAACACTTACCTCTTTCATTCTTTCCAAAACAGTTAAGCCTCTCCAAGTGTTTCAAAGGAGAGCTATCAGCTATGAAATTGTACCGACTTGTTATACCCTATATTTAGTTTTAAAAGTGAAGTAGGGATGTAGCTTAGTGGTAGAACATTTGCCTAGTATGTAGAAAGCTCTGGGTTCCCTTCCTAGCGCTGAAGACGAGACAAAACAGAACACTAAGGTAAAATGAACTAGTCCCAGCTACTTAGGAGACAGGAGAATCACTTGACTCTAGAAGTTTGGAGAGCTTGCCTGGGCAACATAGTAATTTTGTCTCTGAAAAATAACAAGCATGACTGGGGAGATGGCTCAGTGGGAAAAATTCTTGTTGTATAAGCATGAAACCTCAGTTTGGGTTTTAGAACCCACATAAAAATGGGAATGGTGGTGTGTGCCTGTAACCCCAGCACTATAGCATCAGAGACAAGTAGATATGTATCAGGGGCTTGTTGGCCAGCCAGTCTAGCTGAATTAATGAGCTCCAGGTTCTATAATAGACCCTGCTTCAAAAATTAAGTGGGATATTGATGGCTTGGCTTAGTGTCTAAGAACATATACTACTCTGCCAGAGGATCCAAGTTCAAATCCTAGTACCCACATCAGGTGATTCATAACCACTTATAACTCTAGTTCCAGGGGGATACAGCATCTCTGGCCTCTGTGGGCACTTGCATTCATGTATATATTCATAATTTTAAAAAAGATGGAAAGTGATTAAAAAAAAAAACCAACAAACTTTCCAGGAAGTGATAGCAGATGCCATTAATCTCAGAACTTGGGAGGCAGAGGCAGTTGGATCTCTGTGAGGTCAAAACCAGTTTGGGCTATAGAACTAGTTATAGGACAGCCAGGATGCTTACACAGTGAAATCCTGTCTTTAAAAAACAAACCAAACCAAAGCAACAACTCAGTGTTTATATATAACCCCCACATACTCATGCATAGGCGAGTGTACCCACTCAAACACATATATATGTGTACATCACATAAACATACAAGTTTCTAGAAAGACAAAGTAATTGAAAAAGCCATGTATTCCCTTCCCTGCATGGTAGTCACTTCTAAAAGGAATGAGGGACTCTTGCCCCAGATTTAATTCATATATGAAGACTGAAATTCCCACACATATCCCCTGAAGGAGGCAATGGAAAAATGCTGTGTGTGCACTTGACGTCCCTGGAACGGGGGTAGAGTAGGTCCATTAAGCCAATGTGAATTGTCTTATACAAGCAAGGAGAGGAACTAGATTTGAACCTGTTAGATTCAAATTCAAACTGTATTGAACCTGTGTGTGTCAAAGAGAGACCAAGGCTTCTCAGTCTGCCCAGATACGGGACAGAAGGGGAGGAGGGAGGAGGGAGCTTAAAAGATAAGGGCATTAGACATCTGAAAGACAGGTACACTTTTCTTTGCAACCTATGGACAGAAGCCATTTTCTTCAGAAACTTTTCTTGCAAAAAACTAGTATGAAAAATAGGTCCTGCCAAGCATGTGTTTGTTGTGCATGCGTGTAGGTCCCAGTTGACTTAAAAGAGGTACCTGCTTGCTTTGTCCCTTAAGCTTATGTCCAAGCCTCATTACCTGTACATAACCAGGTGCTGCCTTCCATTGAGAGTGTGGACGGTTCCGACCCTGACCCTCTGGCAACTCTGCAGAACCCAATTGCTAGACTAGATGCAAAAGAGGAAGAGGATGAGGAAGAGGATGAGGATGAGGATTCAGAGGAAGAAGAGGAAGAGGATGCTGAAGACACTGATGTGGATGATTGGCAGCCTGACCCACCCCGGCCTTTTGACCCCCATGATTTGTGTAAGTGCAGGCCCTGGACTCTCCCAGGAAGATGTGTGTGAGTGTAAATATGTGCACAACAATTGTCCATCCTATATACCAGCTCGTTATCTCTGTCTTCCCAGCAGCTTGGAAGGAATGACCATTGTTTTTATTTTTTCTCTTTACTGATAAAGAATCTGAAACCCAGAGGTGGTTAGGTGACTGTCCAGGGTCAAGTGAGTGGACAACCAGGCATCCACACCTGGCCTCTGAAATTGCTACACTGAGTCGGCCTAGGTTGAGTCTTTGCACTGTGTTGCTTGTCTCTTTCATGGAATCGTTTAAGAATACTCACATGTTCTCAGGCATTGGAGCACAGATGCACTCCACAGCCTTTATAGGCTGGACTCTAGATCTGGGTAGCTGGCCTCACATAAACTGTCCTTCTGCCCTGCCTGCTCAGGCCTCTGTGTTTACCTACCAACTCATTGTTTATTTCTGTGCCCACGTGGCAAAGACTGACCTCATTCACTTGAGTGACTAAGGCTCTTTAGAGTTTGTGGCTTTGCACTTGCCTCCTAGGATTTCTCTGTGTTGGTAAAGCTTTCTGTGTGGGGCCAGTATTCAGCCCCATGTAACAAAGAGCTTCGTTTTGTTTTTCTTTGAATTTACAAGTTTTCAAGGCAATTCTTTAATCAAATGCACTGAAACCTACTTTATCTTATAAATATTAATACAAAGTTAGTCTCTATTACTTGAAAATTATAGAAATTGTGAATATCACATAGCCAGAGGGAGTGTGATGTGATGAGTATGAACTCTGTTTGGCCTGGTTACTCTGGTTTGTGGCCCTGAGTATATCTTCTGAGCTCTTCTGGCAAAGGGAATGAGCATACCTGGCTTGAGGCAAATGGAGAATTCCAGCCTGAGCTGAGAATGTGTGTCCCTAGGGCTAAACTAATGGTGCTGTCTTAGTAATAAAGGAGACATTTTGGGGATGCTCAATGTAGCATCCTCAGGCCCTGCAACCTGATGTGGACAGCACTGTTTGCTTTAGACTGTTATAGATTCTCAAACTCACTGGGAGGAAGTAGATTCGGGTTGATTCTCCAACAGCTTTGTTAAAATAATTTTGTCTCATCAGATTTCTCAACATTTAACTAGTAAGCTTTTTTTTTCCTTATAATTGATTTGTAAATTGTGTCTACTGTTTGAACCACTATCCAGCAGGGCGATAAGTCACGACTTGCATATTACCTTTAGCAGGTATAAGGGATTAGCATGATGTTAGGAGGAAATCCCAGCATTCTTGCTGGGCTGTTGAAAGTAATGCCTTACCGTGAGATGATGGAACCCTGGTAGGGCTTAACTGAAGTTTGGCCTGAAAACATTGGTTTGGGATTTTTTTTTAAAGGTCATCCCTTTTATCGTTGAATCAAGAAGCTTTGAGGCATTTGACTTTTTCAAGCTTTCTCTTGCAGGGTGTGAAGAGTGTAACAACGCACATTCTTCTGTGTGCCCAAAGCATGGCCCCTTGCATCCGATCCCTAACCGGCCTGTGCTCACTCGGGCAAGGGCGAGTCTGCCTCTGGTCCTCTACATAGACAGGTTCCTTGGGGGAGTGTTCTCCAAAAGACGGATTCCCAAGCGCACCCAGTTTGGCCCTGTAGAGGGGCCTCTGGTCAGGGGGTCGGAGCTGAAAGACTGCTACATTCATCTCAAGGTAATGGGCTTTCTCCCACTTCCCTTGTTCTGCCATGACTTTCCAAGAGGCACTTACCTCTTTCCACTTCAAACCAGCTATTTGCTAGTAGTTTTCTTGGCATGCTTTAAGTTGCTTAGGAAGCTTGCTCTTTGCCCTCAATAAACCTAGAGGTGGTAGTGGCTGCTGCTTGAGGCCTTGTCATTTGGAGATAAGTAGTCCTGCAAGCTAGAAATAATATGCTGGGCTTTCATCCTAAAACATCACAGGACACTCGTGGGGACAAAGCACTGGCCATGCAAGCACGAGGACCAGAATTCAGATCCTCAGCACCCATATGGTAGTTCTGAACATCTAGAATACTAGTCCTAGGTGATCTAGTGCCTTCTTCTGGCTTCTATGGGTACCACGCATTCATGTGGTGCACAGACATACATGCAGGCAAAACACTCACACACATCCAGTAAATAATAATAAAAAGCCTAGAAAGCATGATGACCTACTCGTAGTTCCAGCAATCTGGGGGTGGAGGCGGGATCCTTGGAGCTGGTTAGCTGAATTGAATTAACAAGCTCAGGGCCCACTGCCTTCAAATAAAATGAAGAGCTATTGAGGAAGATACCCAATATCACCCTCTGGTTCACACATGCATGTACACACATGTGCACACTGCACAAACCTGCTGGGTAGCTTAAATAATGGAAATGTACTTCTCAAAGCTCTGAGGACTGCCAGGCAAAGAGCAATGTATGGGAAGATTGGTTTCTGCAGTGTCTCTCCTTGGCTTTCAAATGCCTGCCACTTTGTGTTCTCACAGGTTCTACCCCTGTGTTTGTCTTCATAGTCCCTCTTATTGGATTACAGCCTTCCCTGACAGTGCCAGCCATGTTAACTTAATCACCTCTTTAAAGGTCTTGACATAAATGTAGTCATATTCTGAGGAATCAGCATTATAGGATTCCTGAATGAATTTTTTTAGGGCTTGGGGTGGGGGGACGTTAAATTAAACTCTTAACAGAACCCTTAGTGTATGTTCTCATTTCATTCATTCATTCATTCATTCATTCATTTTTGAGGCAGGGTTTTTCTCTGTAGTCCTGGCTTTCCTAGAACTTCCTATGTAGACCAGACTGGCCTCAAATTCACAGAGCTCTACCTACTTCTGCCTCCCAAGCACATGCCACCATGCCCAACTATACTTTCTATTCTAAACAAAATGATGGTAGAGGGCTGGAGATGTACTTACATGGTCCAGTCTATCCTGTAATCCCAATACTCAAAATACAGAGACAGGAGATCAGAAGTTCAAGGTCATTCTTGGTAACACAGTGAGTTTGAGGCTAACCTGTGCTACATGAGAGCCTAGCTGAAAAAAAATTTTACTTTAGAGTTGGGTGTGGTGGCACACACCTATAATCCCAGCAGTTGTGAGGCTGAGGCAGGAGGATTGCGAATTCCAGGGTAGCCTGGGCTACATATCCAGACCCTATGTCCCAAAGGAAGACTTTAACTAGAATATGGAGAAGCCTGTGGCTGCATGTACTCTGTGTGTGCTGGAATGGTTGCACTAAGACACTTTCAGTCTTGGAATGGGTCTAACCTGTGGCATTCTTTGTGGTAAAGAATAGTTCACAGAAAATGGCAGTGGAGGAACACTGCTTAGTGGTTAAGAGCACTTGCTGCTTTTTTAGAGGACCAGGGTTTTATTCCCAGCACCTACATGGCAGCTCACAGTCATCTATAACTGCAGTTCCAGGGGATCTTGTGCTACTTCTGACCTTTGTGGGCTCCTGCATGCATGTGGTGCACTGTCAAACACTCAGGCACACACATAAAACAAACTAAAAATATATTTAAAAGAAAAGCATAGCTCATCAGGACTGGAGGGATGGCTCAGCAGTTAAGAATGTGTATTGCTTTTCTAGAGGACTCCAGTTCAGTATCTCTTCTCTTTGGTTACAGGTTTCTCTTGATAAAGGAGACAGAAAAGACAGGGATTTGCATGAAGACCTGTGGTTTGAGTTGTCTGATGAGACCCTTTGTAACTGGATGATGTTTGTGCGCCCAGCCCAGAACCACTTAGAACAGAACCTGGTAGCTTACCAATATGGCCACCATGTGTATTACACAACAATAAAGAATGTGGAACCCAAGCAGGAACTGAAGGTACAGAACTGGATCCTCAGCAGCCTGCTAGCCAGAGTGGTGATGAGGGCTCTTTTCTATAGAAGGATCCTTTCCTGGTTATTCTTTTTTTTTTTTTTTTGGGTGACTTCAGCCTTCATTTTGCTTCCAGGATCCCTCTCCCCCATAGTTACAAAAAAATCTGTGGATGTTCAAGCCGCTTATAAAAGTATATGTACAGAGCCTATGACTGTCCTCCCAGACGTCTCAGATAATTTCTAGACTATTTATAATATCTACTGCTAAATAAATGCTGCATAAATAGTCATTATACTTAATGTATAGGAATAAGGGCAAACAAAATCTTCACTTCAGTATGGATAGTGATTTTATTCATATATTTTTATTCTGTTGTTGTCGGAACCCTGAATCAGCAGGGCTAACTGTACTGTGTGCTGAATACTTTCAATAATCCTGTCAATGAAACAGTATGAAAATAGGTCACTTTTGTGTTCTTCAAAGGCCTACAGCAAGGCATTGAATAACTGTGGTGGGGAGACTGGTAATGGTTGGTGGTGGGGTGACTGAAGTTGCATGCCATTGTATGTACTAAGGAAGAATTGAGAAATGGGAGATTTTGTAAAATGGAATTCAGACGTATATCTAAGATTCCTTTTCTTTATCTAAAAACTTAACTTTTTCAGCTGGGTGGTGGTGCACGCCTTTAATCCCATTACTTGGGAGGCAGAGGCAGGTGAATCTCTGTGAGTTTGAGGCCAATCTGGTCTACAAGAGCTCGTTCCAGGACAGGCTCCAAAGCTACAGAGAAACCCTGCCTTGAAAAACCATAAATAAATAAACAAATAAATAAAAGAAAAATAAAAAATAAAATAAAAACTTAACTTTTTCAAAGAATTTATGTGCTGGCTTCTGATTTCAGAAATAATTTTGGGGAATAATTGTTAGAATTTATTTATGAACTCAATGACATAATAAAAATTGTGCTACGATTCTATATGTAGATGAACATTCTTTTTTATTATTCTTTTCCACTGATGGGGATTGAATTTGTGTACTTGAACATGACAGGCAAGCAGTCCCCCTCATCTGCACCCCCAGCCTGGGGGTCTCCCTGCACAGCTCAGGCTGGCCTGAGATTAAGATTCTCCTCGTCTTAGTCTCCCTGGTACTGTTATCATAGGCATATTCCACTATGCTCAATTGACATAGAAGTTTTGTTTGTTTGCATTAGAGTCTTTAAAAATACTTTTATTAATTCTTTGGTAATTTCATGCAGTGTACTTTGGTCATAGTCACTCCCACTTCCTCCCATTAGCTTTTTTTTTTGTTTTTTTTTGTTTTTGTTTTTCGAGACAGGGTTTCTCTGTAGCTTTGGAGCCTGTCCTGGAACTAGCTCTTGTAGACCAGGCTGGTCTCGAACTCACAGAGATCCACCTGCCTCTGCCTCCCAAGTGCTGGGATTAAAGGTGTGCCCCACCACTGCCCGGCCCTCCCATTAGCTCTTTTCAGCTCTGCCTGCATCTTCCTACCCCACAATTCATATCCTTTAAAAAACAGTTAATAACCCATTGATTTCAGTTTCTGCTGGGGCATGGGCATCCACTGGATTGTGGCCAGTTTACTAGAAATCACACCTTTAAGAGACAGGACCTTATGTAGCTCTGACTGGCCTCTAACTCACTACGTAGCTAAGAAATAACCTTGAATTTCTAGTCTCCTCCTTCTATCTCCCAACTTCTGGTATTACAGGTGTATACTACCTAGTGTAGCTTCTAACACATTTGTAATAAAGAAAAAGGCCTGAAAAGAATGCTTCTGGTTTGGAAATACCATTTTGCTCACTCTCCCTCCATCCCCTCTCCTCTAGGTGCTAGGTATAGAACCACTGAGCTGCATCCCAAGTTTTGTTTTCTCTTTGAAAACAGCAAATAGAACTACAAGGGTAATGATGGACAAAACCAAATTAGAATAGTTAGGTATAATAAATAACCAAGGCCAGTGGATCTGGCTCAGTGGTAGAGTACTTGCCTAGCATAAGCAATACTCTGGATCTGATACCTAGTACTACAACAGAATATAACAAGGCTGGGTGTGGTGGTGGATGCTTTTATTCTCAGCACTAGGAGCTAGAGTTCAGTGCCAGACTGGTCTGCATAGCTAGTTATAGCCCAGCTAGGGCTACATGGGGAGACCCTGCCTCAAAGAAAAAAGAAAGAAAGAAAAGAAAGAAGGATCCCAATCAAGGAAGCAATTGAATGGAGACTTTGTAATGCAGTTTATATGTTTACATGTGAAAATTGGAAGAGTGTTCTTCACATTCAACCTCACTAGATGCATGCGGAGAAATGCAGGAAGAGACCTTATTTGGAAGAAACAAATAGTAAAGACCTGGTAAAATAATTTCTCAATAATTTAAAAAGTGCTTAAAGGGCTCAAACTATAGCTTGGTGGAGAATGCTTGCCTACTGTGTGTAACATTCTAAGTTAGAATCCTCAGCATCACAGAAGATAAAATATGAGTTACTATCTTTGTTACTTTAAATTAGCAGAGGTAAATGGGTAAGATATAATGAAGATGAAGGTTTTAAAATACAGACATCAAGCTGGACAGTGGTTGCACATGCCTTTAATCCCAGCAGTGGGAGGCAGAGGCAGGTGGATCTCTGAGTTCCAGGCCAGCCTGCTCTACAGAGTGAGTTCCAGGATAGCCAGAGCTACACAGAGAAACCCTGTCTCAAAAAACCAAAACCAACCAAACAAACAAACAAACAAAAGCCAGACACCAGGGACTGGTAGAGAGAGACACTTAGACACAGGCCTGATGACCAGAGTTCAGTTCTTAGATCCACAAGGTGGCAATATAGAACCAACTCCTGAGGGATTTTCTGACTTCTGTTGCACACATATCCCTCCCTGCACTTGTACACAGTGTACACACACAAACACACTCACACACTAAAATAAATAAATAAAACAGACTTTGGTTATAGAGTTACATTCCTTTGTAGAGTATGAGTATTTATGAGTCAGTACAAAAATATTCTTGTCCAAGTGAGACAAATCCTTCAGTTGATCTGAGGAAACAGTTACAAAAAAAGATAAAACTAGATCTATTAGAACACAATAATACTTTATTTCCCGACTCTAAGACATAACAGCTTTTAAGATGCTCCATTAAGAAAATTGTTGTCAATTTTTCTCTTATAGTCCATTCATAAAATAAATAAAATGATTATTTCATCATTATCAAAGAAACTACTTTATATTTGATTAGAATTCAATTAAAAATTATGCCCCACCAGTGCATGAGTAATTAGGTACATTTAGCCCCAAGTACTTTTCTTTTAAGACAGGGTCTTACTATATATGTCTGATGGCCTGGAACTCACTGTGTAGCCCCTCCCGTCTTCAAGCTGACTAGCTATCTTGTCATGGCCTCCCAGTGCTGGGATTACAGGCTATCCCACAGTGTTGGACATCCTGAAATATTTTCAAAGTAAGTATCACACTGTTGCTTCTGGAATATTTGCCCACACACTGCTGTCCTGTTTGCAAGGCTGGACACTGCATTTTCCCATTTGTTTGACTTTCTCCTGAATTGAATTGTGCGTGGAAATTAATGAGGTCTCTGATCAAAATCAGGAACTTCCTGACGATTCTGCTTGGTGCCTTAGTGAGAGCCAGCAGATGCTCACCAACCTTGTGTTGCTTTTAAGTTTTTATTCCTGACTCTGTTCTTGAGGGAAATGACAGGTTTGGGGCTTTGCTTGCATTGTTTAGCAATTGTGTGCAAGTCACTGAGCCCAGGAGGAGGCGAGGACAGCCTACGGGGTCAGGCTAGGCCTGTGCATAAGTGGGAAGCAGGCCGCTAGCACTAGTTGCAAAGCTGTTGGGTGCCAGGGTGCGAGGTACCTTCTGATTCCTCTTCTAACAACAGCAAAGTGCCCAGGTGATCTTTTTTGTTTTGTTTTGTTTTTGCCCCCCCAACACACACACACACACACACACACACACACACACACACACACACACACACACACACACAGAATTTCTCTGCGTTAGTCCTGGCACTCACTCTGTAGACCAGGTTGGCCTCAATCTCAGAGATCCGCTTGCCTCTGCCTCCCAAGTGCTGGGATTAAAGGTGTGCACCACCACTGCCTGACTTGTAATAGGAAAATGACAAACTTCATAAAACTATAACCATGGGGCATAGTAAATTGCGGAACACAAATTGTATAAAATATTGTTCTATAGAAATTCTCCTTATATAAATACCCTCATATACTTAATGCAAATAAAATTATGCATGATTAACTCATTTAGCTGTTAATACATATTGTGTGTTTCCTACATTTAAAAAAAGCAGGCTTTCTCCGTGTTTACCAGACTTGTATCTAGAGGGAGAGGTAAACAGAAAGATGTAAAACAAACAGTATTAAATAGAGTAAGTGTTACAGTGCAAAGAGAGCAAGTAACAGGGCAAGGACCAATTTGGGAATGCTGGAGTGGAAGTCTGCCTAAGAGATGAAGGCTGAGGATGGCAGAACGGGAGGGACAGCTGCAGGCTTGAAAGCACTGGGTTTGTTTGGGTAAGACCTCTTGTTCTGCCAGTAGGTAGTGACAAGGGCTGCAGTATGTAGCAATGTAGCAGGGAGATTACAGTGTTCTCTGGAGATCATTATTATGCTTTTCAGATTTATCATAAAACAAGAAGTCAAATGGAAACTCATACAACAAAATCCAATTGTGTTTTTAAGAAGAGCATCATGGGAATGGAAAGATGACTCAGGAGTTAAGAGCACTTGCTGTTCTTATAGAGGGCCCAATTTCCAGCAACCACATGATGGTTCACAACTATCTGTAACTCCATTTCCAGGGTCTTTGATAGTCTTTTCAGACAAAGCACACATATGGTATGCAGACAAAATAGTCATATACATAAAATAAACAGAAGAAAGAAGAAGAGGAGGAAGAAAAAGAAGAAAGACCACTATGGCAGAAATGGGAATTGCAAGGAAGAAGGGAGGGTAGTTAGAAGGTCAGGTGGTAATCTAGGCAAGAGATGGTATTGGCATGAACCTAGTAGCTGAAACACTGCATAGACAGTGTATCACATCTGAGGACAGTCCTTGATAAAGATACTGAAGCAAATGGAGAAATAAAAGATCCCTTAGGTTTGAAGTCTAAGTACCTGTTGGGGGGTACAACATTTAAAATGGGAGATGGTAAAGGCTGGCAGCAGTAGAACACGTTGCTAGTACATACAAGGGATTGCACTCCCAGCACTACAGAAACAGAACAGCAAAAGACATTTTTGCCTAAATATTAGAGATAAAGCTAAGCATGGTAGTACAAACTTGGAATCATAGCTCCTCAGCAGGCTGAGGCAGAAGGATTACAAATTGGAGGCCAGACTGAGCAAGATAGTGAAATCCTGTCTAAAAATAAAAATATAAAAGGGCTGGGGATGGGGCTCAACAGTAGACTGTTTGCAAAGCATGCACAAATTCCTGGGTTCAATCTTCAAATCCACATAAACGGCATATGGAACATAAGCCTATAATCCCAACACTCAGGATCTAGGAACAGGAGGATCAGAGATTCAAGGCCATTCTCAACTACTTATTGAGTTTGAGGCCAACCTGGGGGGAGACATGAGACTCTTGGGGGGGGGAGTAATAAATAAATAAATAAAATAAAAAGAGAGATTTAGGAGTTAGTTGAAAATGGATATGATGCCAGGGGCAACTAAGAGAACCCAGGGTTTAGGCTAAGCTTTGAGGGGCAGCAATATGTAGAGGGACAGGGCTGGAAGAAGGTGACAGCCAGGGAGAATGAACAGAAGCAGAAGCTAAGGCGACAGAAAGGAAGACCAGCCCCAGGAGAACACAGGAGCTTTTGATATAGTCCCACCCGCCATTCCAGCGTTAAGCTGAGTGACAGTGTCTATGATTACAGTTGTATTAAAAAACCCATATTTAAATGTAGAACTTTAAAAGGATGTTTTATTTAGGTAAAGATACTAAGCCTTGTGAAATTTTTAAATAACGAAAACATTTTTTAAGAAGGAAGAAGAAAACAGGCAATGCATCCGGATCCTAGATGTCCTGATGGGCCCATCTGCCCGCTAGGTATCGTGGGGGCCCAACGTGGCTGCTGTGGTTAACGAGTGGGTTAGTGAAATGCCCACATATGCAGGCAGGAGACGTCATTTAAGCATGCAAATCACAGCTGGTGACATCTGTTGGGTCTTGATGGTGTCCTTGGTTCTTACAGGTGTGGTATGCTGCATCCTATGCTGAGTTCGTGAACCAGAAAATCCATGACATATCTGAAGAAGAAAGGAAAGGTGCCTGGCCTTTTGCGTGTGCCTTTTTACATGAATATAATACCGTTATGTAGCATCTGATTTTTCCATCTCAGTGTATCTCCCAAGAGTAGGTTTCTCAGAGCTACACATCTCCATTTAATCCTAGGATCAAATTACAATGACAGCTTTGCATTTCTTCCCTGGGTACTAGAAAATAGTATTTGATATAATGAAACCCTCCCGTTATCCATTGAGAACCTTAGAGTCAGAGGAAGATTCCCATCTGAAATTAATCATATCTGAACACATAGCAAGGCAAGAACTGACCTTGTTTTTAATGTAAATGTGATAATGTGAAGTATAATATACCTACAGAAAGGTACACAAATAAAGAAGTGTTTCCCACTTGGTTAATTTTCACAGTGAACACACCTGCGTAAAAAATTCCCAAGTGTACTGTCCTGATTTCCAATATCCCACACTAACTGCTTATTAGTGAATTGTTCATAAACGATGTTGCGCTACATGCACATTTGTGTTTGGGCATCTTTTGCCTGAACATACTCTTTTATTTGTTTCTGGAGCTGGGAACTGAACCCAAGGCCTTGGGCTTGCTCAGCAAGCTTTCTACCACTGAGCCAAACCCCTAACCTCTAGGTGAACATAGTTTAAAAATACATCCACATTGTTACCTAGAATGTTAATTTTGTATTATCAATGCTGTTAGTCTCTCTACTTTTGACTGTGTAACAATTTGTCTACCTTGTTATAGATTTAGTTTTATGATGGTAAGTATTCAGAATTAGGTCACATTTCATAGGTGAAAGGGTTAAAGGGTTAAAGGCATAGTCTTTAGACACTTCAGACACCAGCTCTAAGGTTCTGTGGTTCCCAGTGCCACTCATACTTCTAGCCACAATTTAGGGGACTCCCCATACCCTTGTAGGCTTCATTATTTATTAGAATGAATCATGGGACCCGGGAAAGTACTAAAGTCAATGATTAGAGTTTTATAATAAAGGATATATTCCAGGATCAGCCAAATAAAAGAGACATACAGAGTCTCAGAATGAAGTATTTGCAGGCCAGGTGGTGGTGGCACACGCCTTTAATCCCAGCACTCAGGAGGCAGAGGCAGGCAGATCTCTGTAAGTTCGAGACCAACCTGGTCTCTTAGTTCCAGGACAGGCTCCAAAGCCACAGAGAAACCCTGTCTTGAAAAACCAAAAAAAAAAAAAAAAAAAAAAAAAAGAATGAAGTATTTGTGTCCCCAAGACATAAACCCTCCTGAGGTAGTGATGTGTTATGTCCAACCATAAAGGCTCAGTGTTGTCCAGAGCTTTTATTGAGGTTTTATTATATAGGCATGACTCATAGAACAATTGGCCTTGTAACAGAACTCAGTCTCTAGCTTCCCTTTCTTGACTTGTCTAAGACTGGCACCAGCAAGCTCAAAGCACTGAAATTCTAATCACAGGGTCCTGTTTTTCTAGCCAAATCAGCTCCCACCTTGAGCCATCTCAAGGTAAAGTCAGGTAGTACTAATGAAAACAAAGAATGCCCTATCATTCAGGAAATTCCTATGACTTAGAGGTTACCTCCAAAGGACCAGGCATAAAGGTGATCAGATTTTTTCCATCATACAACTGTTGGCAGTTTGTGACTGTCTTGAATGCAGCTGTATTTACTCGTGTGTGTGTGTGTGTGTGTGTGTGTGTGTGTGTGTGTTTAGGGTGTCTCTGTGCATACTCTGGTTGGCTGTACAGCTAGGAAAGGGATTGCTACTGGGTCATGGGGTGCGCACATAACTCAGGCTTGGAAGGTAGGGTTGGACATTTGCTACATTGTATTGGACATTGACGTTTGTTATGATAAGTTTGTTATAATAAGGCATTCCCTTAATTATGAGACTTAGATCTGAAACAGGAAGTTATCTCCTTTTATAACTTCCTTTATAGATTTTTTTATGTGTCGAGGGTGGTGTGATAGTGTGAATCCTTTGATGTTTTACATGAAAGTTGTAGAGAATAAGATCCTAAATACCACTTCTCTGCTGAACTTTAGCCTCTGATTTGGTAACAAGAAATTAATTCAAACAGTAGTTGCATTAATAAGATGGTGGAGATAGCAGGAGCTGTATCTTCCTGGTGTCTGTTGATCGTAGCCATAAATTATGATTTCTCTCTCATGGCTGTAGTCCTTCGAGAGCAAGAGAAGAATTGGCCCTGCTATGAGTGCAATCGCCGGTTCATCAGCTCAGAGCAGCTGCAGCAGCACCTCAATTCTCATGATGAGAAACTAGATCTATTTACCAGGTAGGTCTATGAGGCAAAGACTCACAGACTTGGTTCTTAATGGTTCTCAGTCATTGGTGGATGTGTAAAAATATGTGTGTGTGCGCGCACATCTGTGCGTGTGGGGGGCACATGTGTGTGTGTGTACACAATGCATGTATGTACAGATAACCAAGTAGGCTGCTGAATACCTAGGGAAATACCTTCTTCTTTATTTTCTATTTATTTTTTTTCCATAATAACCCATACCTGCATTAGGAGATTCTTTTACCATAGTTAAATCTCTTTTAACTAGATTCTGAATTGGGAATGATTTTAACTGTTTATTATTTTTATTTTGTATCTATTGGTGGCTTGCCTGAATGCTCGTCTGTGCACCATATGTGTGCTCTGGCAGAGACCAGAAGAGGGCTTCTGGGCGTCAGATCCCCTGGAACTGGTTTACAGACCTTTATTGGCAGTCATGTGGGTCCTAGGGATTGAATCCAGGTGCTCTGAAAGAAAAGTCAGTGTTCTTAAGAGCAGTCAGTAAGCCAGTGCTCCCCCTTGAATTGGGAATTCTTAAGGCAGCATATATATTTGAAATAATATGAATCCCTGATTTTCACACTTTTCCCACTACTATGATTTTTCACAAGAATAATTTATATGCTTAATTACACTATTTAAAAAAGAGACAGGGGAGAGTCATGTAGGATAAAGTAGGCACGAGCCAGATCAGATGGTACAAAATTTAAACTTAACGAAAAGTGTGATGGATGGCCTTCAGGGTATGTTGAGGACCTCAGTCTAGCTAATACAGGGGTAAGAATGAGACGAGGGGGCTGGAGAGATGGCTTAGTGGTTAAGAGCACTGCCTGCTCTTCCAAAGATCCTGAGTTCAATTCCCAGCAACCACATGGTGGCTCACAACCATCTGTAATGAGGTCTGGTGCCCTCTTCTGGCCTGCAGGCATACATGCAGACAGAATATTGTATACATAATAAATAAATATTTAAAAAAAAGTAGTTATCCCCATTAAAAAAAAAAGAATGAGACAGGGATCTCGATAGAGTTAATTCAGCAGGTCAAGTGAGACTTATTTAGAGAAGGGTGGTAGTAATGGGACAGGTCCACTTTTACAGGGTTTGGAAAGAGGCGCTGACATAAAACCATATTTAGAAAAATGGGGAAAAAAGATGTTTTGGGAGGAAACACGTAATTGCCTGCAACACTGAGTACCCATCTTGGGTTTACTGTCACAAAATAGAAAAGAGACCACAGCAAGTGTGTGTGCTGTTTTCCAGCTATGACAGTACTAGTAGAGAGAGGGCTGGGAGCTGAATGACACAGGCTTGTGGTTTCATTACACACATCAACACAGGGAACATAAGTGCAATAGGGGCAGGGATCAAAAGCAAACAGAGATAGTGATAGTTCTGGGAGTGTGTACTGTGGAAGAAGAAAGGACAGGGCTGGAAGTGGGTACTAGAAGCTCAATCTGGGTACTAAAGATGGTGATCTGGACAGCGAGAAGATAATTTCAGGTGGGCAATGCATGGACTTGGGATAATGGAACTTTATACTAAGAATGACAAAGGCGAGGCTATGACCACAGGGGTGAATGTCATGGGAGGGGACAACACAATGAGATTCAAGTCACTCAGGTTTGAGTATCCCTAAAAGTGTGTCCATGGCTTCATTGTAACATTTTATGCCACACTCTGACTTTTGGTTTGCATGCCTACAGTCTCTGCTAGATCTCAAGGGCAACAGCCGTCACGTGTATTGTGATGTCTCTGGTGCTTTGCATGGTGTATGACACATAGACAAAATGTTTACTAACTACCTGTTAAAGTAGATTTGTCATGACCAGGAAAGTTCCAATTTTGGATATATACTACTAACAATGAGCAACTATCAAATTTTTATGTGTAATAATGGCATCATGTTTTTATATGCATGTATACATATGTAGAATTGTTAGGATTTGGAGATGCTTCTGGAGGTACTTACAAATAAAAGGATGCCTGAAATTTAATGGGTATATATGTAGGGAAGTAGTAGCGATATAGATAGCATAAGATTGTTCATTCATAAGTCTTAAAATTGAGTATGAATATGTTGGCTCATTCTTCTTTTCTCTCCATTCACCTATATCTAGAATTTTCCATAATAAAGAATCTTTTAAAAGTTCCTGGAGTCCAGGTGAGGTGTTGGGTGCCTGTAGTGACAAGTCAGTTGGAGACAGAGGCAGATCCCTTCAGCTCAGGAGTTTTGGGGCAGCCTAGGCAACGTAGTAAGACTCCATCTTAGAAAAAAGCAAATAAGAAAAAAAATCCTGGAAAATATATATTTGTTTAATAGCTGCATGGAAGAGTGAAACATAATCTTATTAATATTATACGAATCCCCCTACACTGTGTTAGCTCTTCATTGCCATGACAAAATAAATGAGAAAAATAATTCAAGGGGGAGAGGATTGTTTTGTTTGTAGTTTCAGTCTTCTGTGGTGGAAAGGGCACGACAGAGCAGAGCTGTTCACCTCACAGTGCCAAACAGCAGTGAGAGGATGCCCATCCTAGCAGCTTTCTCCTTGTTAGGACATTGAGACCCCCAGTGTGGGGTAGGGTGCTCTCTGCATTTAGAGCAGCTCTCTCCTACTTAGTAAACCCTCTCTGGAAACAGTCACACACACATACAACAAAGGTGTGCTTTGTGTCCTACGTGCTTTTCAGTCTAGTCAGGTTGACAGTCAGGGTGAGCCAGCATACTTATCTTCCAAAATAAGTTTATAAAGATCTTTCTGATTCCCCTTGCCCCACTCCTTGCCTCAACCAGGGCCTCACACATGTTGAGCAAGCGCTCTGCTGCTGGCTCCAATCCAATCTCTCTCTCTCTCTCTCTCTCTCTCTCTCTCTCTCTCTCTCTTCTCCTCTTCTTCCTCCCTTCCCCTCCCCTCCCCTTCTTCCTCCTCTCATTGTTTTGAGATACAGTTTGATATGGTCTAGGCTGGCCTTGAACTTATTATGTAACTGGGGGTGATCTTGAATTTCCAATCCTCCTGCTTCCACTTCTTGAGTGTTGGAATTACAAGTGTGTATCCCCATATCTGGCATATGCAGTCCTGGGTGTGCTAGACAAGCACTCTTCAACTAAACTCCATCCCCAGTCCAGGAGGCTCATCTGATAGGGATCCTTTGCCTATTGGGACTCAGTTACCGGGGACTTTTTTGTTTATTTTTCGAGACAGGGTTTCTTTGTGTAGCCCTGGCTATTCTGGAACTGGCCCTGTAGACCAGGCTGGCTTCAGACTCACAGAGATCCACTTGCCTCTGCCTCCTGAATTCTAGGATTAAAGGCGTGCCCCACCACTTCCCAGCTATGGGACTTTTTAAATTTGTTGTTGGCTTGTTCAAGAACAGTTGAATTAGGAATTTGTTTTGACTATCTAGAAAGCTGTGGAAAACAGGACTGTTATTTGAATTTAGCCACATTTCTGGGAAGGAATAGGAGCCGAGGCAAAGGAGGAAGAGAAGAATGGACTGAATTCTGGGAGCGAGCTGTAGGGCAAGCATGCCCTGTCCTGTTGCATCTCTCACCTCCTTTCAAAAGCAAAGTGTTGTCAGCTTTTTTTTAGTCCTTATTTTCTCCCAAAGTTTTAAGACATCTCTGGTCTGTAGAGAAAAGATGAGAAATGTCAGGAGCACACATTAGCAAAACAGTGGTTTCCATCAGAAAAAAGAACCAGGGGAAGTGATGAAGTGAGAAGAACTAAGACCAACCTAGGGAGTGATGCCTGTGGGGTGCCACGTGGTGCTGATGTAACCCAATCTCTTGTCCCCAGAACAAGAGGCAGAGGACGGGGTCGAGGCAAGAGGAGATTTGGCCCAGGTCGGCGGCCCGGGCGTCCTCCAAAATTTATCCGCTTGGAAATCACCAGTGAAAATGGGGAAAAGAGTGACGACGGGACACAGGTACTGGGGGTTCAAGGAGCTCCTCTGTAGATGCTTGCTTGGGGAGTCCTCACTGTGCCTGGATTGAAATACCTTTCTGGTGTTTACAATCCTGTTTTAGAATGCTGTTCTGTTAACTAAAGTAGGATTGGAACAGTGGAATTTTTGTTGTTGTTGTGGGTTTTTTTGTTTGTTTGTTTGTTTGTTTGTTTTGAGACAGGGTTTCTCTGTGTAGCCATGGCTGTCCTGGAACTTGCTTTGTAGATCAGGCTGGCCTCAAACCCACAGAGATCCACCTGCCTCTGCTTCCCGAGTGCTGGGATTAAAGGTGTGTGCCACCACTGCCTGGTCCAAAAACCGTATTTTCAGTGTTGCTTATAATACAGATTTAACTTTGCTGTCCTAAAGATTTGAAATTGACTGGAGGTGTTCTGCGGGGGCTTTGGGTACTTAACCTGTTAGAGTGACTGATATTCCAGAAAGAGTGTGTCAGTTTCCTTGTTCTGGGACCAGAGATGTCTTACCGTTTTGCATTCTGTACTCACTTATCTAGATAGTCAAAACAAATTATCTCGAGGGAGAGTATTATTTTCTGCATCATAATGCTAATAAGTTTTTAAAAAGTTGTAGCTTGGCTAGGTGGCATATTCTATAGTGCTAGCTGCTCAGGAAGCTGAGGCAGGAGGACTGTTTCAGCCTAGGAGGTTTTGGCCAGCCTAGAAATGTAGCAAGACCCTATCTCTTAAGTAAATAAGTAGCAATGATTTTGAATTTGAGCCAATAGTCCCTGTATTACTAATCTTTATGTAGATAGTGAGGTAATTCCTGGTGTTTGCAAAATTCAGGACTTGCTGCATTTCCCCACAAAGGAGCAGTTTGATGAGGCTGAACCAGCTGCCCTGAACGGACTGGATCAACCAGAACAAGCATCCATCCCAATCCCCCAGCTGCCACAGGAAACCCCATCTTCTCTGGAGCAGGAACCAGAAACGCACACTTTGCACCTGCAGCCACAGCAAGAAGAGACTGTACTGCCTGCCCAGACCACTTTGACAGCGGATGACATGCGCAGGGCCAAACGCATCCGAGTAAGTGGGCAAGTACGCAGTCTTTGGCTGGCTGGTTACCCTCCTCCTCTTGGCCAGCTCTCTCAAGACTTTTGTTGACCATTCACTTCGAAATCTTGCATCTAGCCTTCTAAATGCCCTTTATATTGCCTTATTTTGCAAAAGTGCTTTTCTCAGTGTTTCTGTTCATAGCAAGCTGACATGGCTGTCCTAGAGTCGGTCAACATAGCTATGACACACAGAGGCCTGCATTTGGGCAGCTCATAGACTAGTATACTTAAAATAGGAGTGCTCCCTATATTTCTAAATTCAAAATTCCAAAATAGGTACTTAAGTATATTTAACTATCATAATTATTTCTATTTTACTTAATTTCCTTCCTTCCTTCCTTCCTTCCTTCCTTCCTTCCTTCCTTCCTTCCTTCCTTTCTTTTCCTGGTGCTATAGGTTGAACCAAAGGCCTTACACAGGCTGAATAAGGGTTCTTCCCCTGAGCTCTTATTTCCCAACCTAAAATATTAGTATTTTCAGCCGTCTTCATCTCTATCTAATCGTAACTCTCAAGGAAATTATGGGTAACTAGATGTAGTTATTTGTGGTTTCCTAGGGAGACCAGCAAGTGTTAGGTTCAGGGTACACACCAGGCACAGCTTAAAACAGAGCAGCACGTTTGGGAGCTGGTCAGTATATCAGTTGTGTGGCCTGGGTCCCATCTTTAGACTGTGGGCTACAGAGGTTCATTGCCTTCCATTTCTGACCTGCTTTTATTATTATTATTATTATTATTATTATTATTATTATTATTATTATTATTATTATTTTGTGAGTTGCATTTGAGCCTGAGTTAGGAACTGCAGTGGGTGTGTATAGGAAGCAGTATGGTTTGGTGTGATGTCTATGTCGACATCAAACAATTATATAAACCTGTGTTTGTGGCAGCTAGTGTGTAAAAAGATTTGTAGATGCTTGTCTTGTACATAAAAGAGACATGTAAAACTTTCTAGCCTTTAGATTTTCTAGATGGATGATCATTAGCTTCGGTTTGTTCTGGTTTTTTATTCCTTTCTTTCTAATGATGATTAGTCAAGGCATTGAAGGTGTGCCTTAGAGACAGGGATAGTGACTCCTGGCTGGGGTCTTGCTGTGAATGAGAGAGATTGGGTCTGTTCCCTCTTTTGGTCTGCTTCTTTCCTGTAGGCTAGAAGGGACCTTGGAAATGCATTTCATTTAATAGTATATTTATACATTCTTAGTCACATGATAGCCTCAAAGGGTTCTGAAAACTGTTTAAATATCCTTTATGAGGGTCCTAGAATTGAAATATATACAATTCTCAGCTCATTCTGTATAACTTCAAGAATTTCATAAAGGCCTGAAAGAAAAATCATGTGAACGAGTGGTAATTGAAATACATCTAACTTTTGTCTCTCTATATATAATTTCAAGCATTCATAAATATAGGCCCCGAAGAGAAATCGTGTGAACAAAGACAGGAATCTTGTCTTCTTATCCATCACTCTGCGTTACTTACCAGTTTGCACTTGTCCTCTTGCCCAGCTACTGTCACTTGTCCTGTGGGAATTCTGATGCCTTACCAAGTTGAGGGAAAATGCTTGCTCCATTTAATTGTTTTGAAGGGAAAAAGAAGAAAAGCTTACACAGTAGTTAAGCTGGGAATGTGCAAGCATAGAATAGCTGTTTGTGCACTTCAGTTCTCAAGAGGCGGGGTACTGGTTCCAGCACAAGTCTCCTTACATCGAAGCAAAAGCCACATGTGTGAAGCCTTTGGAGGTTAATGTTAGTTGGTCTGTCTTGATTTTTCCCTCATACATTCTAAAAAGTAGGGCTGTATATTTTTTCATCTTTTTATCCAGATTGGTAATGACCAACTGAAGGGAAGTCTTCCAATCCAATTGGTAATGTAACTATTTTTCTCTCCTCTAATGCTGCCTGCTCAGTTGGAGCTGCAGGTAGGTTTGTTTCCTGTGTTTCACATAACAGAATGTTATTTAAGTATTTGCTGACCTGCTGTTCTTTGCATCCTGTACTTACTAAATCCAGATGGAAAACACAATTTGGATGCCTCTCTAAATGCAAATTAATGAATAATGAGAATTTATTTGCAAATAGGCAAATGAGTAAATTGTGGGCTGCAGAGTCTTCCTGTGCAAATGAAGACTAGGACTAAGTGATCTCCATGGCCCCTTCTAGCTGTGAAACAATTTCAGTGATCTTTGTTGTGGTGCTGGACTTGGACTGCATGTTCAGCAGTATCTGGGCAACCAACATAGCTTGGGCCTCTTCGGGGCTTATAGGCTGAAAAGGAGCCAGCATTCACTGAGGGCTCTTCGCATTTCTGTGTCAAATATACAAGTGCAGTCCACGACTGCACTGGGAAATGAGAAGAATACAGGGCCAAATATGGGGAAGTCAGGAAAGAATTTGTAGATAGGAGGAGACAGGCCCTTGGAAAACTATCTTCCTGTAGAAGGTAGATAACTCCATAGGAAATCAACCATAGGATCAGAGGCCCAGGCACAAGAGTGCAAACAGTATCTTGACTCTGGTATGGGTGTCAGGTGAAGGAGAGTGGAGAGTGAGGTGTGTTGGGCAGGGTTAGCCCACCAGAGGTTTTGAAAGTTGTTTGCATGATAAACAGAAGAATTATTTGTTCTTTTTGCTTTGTTTTTTTTTTAAATATAATAAAAACCCAACAAACAAGCTGATTCATTGTCTTTAGTCTCAGGATCAAAATAATATGAAAATGAATCGATAGTGTGACTTCCCTCAGCTATTCATTTCAAACATTAGAACCGTTGTACAAATGAAGAATCTTCTCTCAGAATTCACTGTCACATAGCCAAGCTAGAAGGGAGATACTGTTTTGACATTATTTGAGCAGCTAATGTACTATAAGGTATGGTGACACTGACTAACAGAGTTCAGGGATTAGAAGACCAGTAATGCATCTGTGTGCAGCCTCCCTGTTTGAGATGGTTTCTTCTAGAAGTGGCCCAGGTGTGGCTATGCACAAAAGAGCTACCTTAGAGCAGAATCAGCCTGCAAGTAGGTCAAGGGTGGGGGTAGCCCATTGTGTACCAGGGAAACTACCTTAGAGCAGTGCCAGCCTGTAAGTGGGTCAAAGGTGGGGGTAGCCCAGTACTTTCACTGTCCTGTAACCTGAATGCCATTAGCTCTTACAGAAGCAGGCCAGCTCTTGAGCACTCAGACGTGTGCAGGGCTCCGTGGAAGTGACACAGATGATAAGGGTTGCAATGGAACTAAGGAAGGAGAGCCAGGTGGCTGCTCCATTCAAATTAGGTGCCTGTAGGCTCTCACGCTAATCAGAAGTGACAGGAGACTGAGGAGCATAACGGAGCAAAGTGAAGCTGAACTCTGGATTTGGCACCAGGAAAAATGGAGTCCCCTGTGGGAACACCCACTATTGTGCAGCAGGTCTGTCTTTGGTTACCTGACCACGGTCTGATCAAGGAAGAGATTTTCATATGGTAGACCTGCTGCAGATCCCGCATCTTAGCGAGCTTGAGAAGAGCATCTGTTTACCTGGCGTCTTGCCATAGCATTCTGAAAGTAGAGGAAAACAGGAAGAACCTTGCCAAGAGTGTGTCAGGATAAAGTGAAAAGATTAGATTGTTGCCAAGCAGCTTGAGGAAATGAAAGCAACTGTGGCTGATTCATGGAAGATCTGTTCTTCAGGATCTTCATGGATGCTGTAGGAAAGAACCTAGGAATAACTCTAGAGCTTTATTTGAAGTATATTTTATTAATTTTCAAGCCAATATGTGAGACTTCCTGTGACTAAGTAGTTTATTAAGGTATCTAAACACAAAAAGGGATAAAATGTGGGGCCCTACTCCCATGCTTCAAGCAGCCTCCATCAGTTTAGGAAGACAACAGAATTGTCATTCACCTCGCAAGTGACTAGGTACACTTTAAAATGCCTCTCCTACCTTGTTAGCAAAGCCTGGAGAGACAATTTCCTGTTATGTGAACTGCATCATACTCAGAAATTTCCGTGAGTCAAAAATAAATATTTTGCTTCCCCCATTAATCTTTCAGTGACTCTTCCCTTAAAGCTGCCTAGGAGCACCCATTTACAGGTGTATTCTGAAGGGTTCCCTACCATAAAGCCATCTAGACTTTTGCCCTCCTCGCTTTGAGGAACATAGGAATGAATCTTTCTTGTGGCACAAGTAAATATTGATTCTGTATGCTCTGTGTGAAAGGTTTCTGTAGGGATTTGCTCTCAGTGGAGTGCCAGCTATTTGTCTAGCAGCTGTGACAGATTCCACTGAGCATCTATCTTTTCTGGCCAGGAGTCCCTCTGACAGTTGCATGGATTTGCAAGATAGCTAACCAGCCCTAGAAGGGCAATTTGTTCTGAAAAAGGAAAAGCAAGATTGACCTGTTTAGACTGGAAGCACAGGAGTGAGCATTTTTTGGTAGGTGGCACTCTAGCTAGAACTGACCAACTACCATGGGAACTAGTCCTCCACATTTTGTAAGATCTGAATATATATATATATATATATATACATATATACATATATATATTTATGGTATGTTTATGTCATGCCCCACAAACAAATACATTCACATAAATCTTCATTTCCCTTTCAGCTTATTTTCTTACATTGATATCAGTAATTCACATTGCATAAAATCCACTGATTTAATTTTTTATGCCCAAAGCAAACCCATATCTGTTTCTTTCTCTGCCCCCCCAACCCTCTGGAAGGTCTAATTGCCCTTCAGTTCCTGTTATTTTATTGTGAAATGTTTCAGATTCCTTCATCAAGGACTTTTAACTTACATATCCTAGTCTCATTCACACATGTATGATTTACCTGAGTTTTTCCTTTCAAATCTCCAATTTTTGTTTGTTCTGCTCTAGGTTTGTTTTCTTTCTTTTAGTTTTCTGTTGAAAACAGGTTTTGAGCAGGGTGTGGTGGCGCATACCTTTAATTCTAGCACTTGGGATGTAGAGGCATGCGGATCTCTGTGAGTTCCAGGACAGCCACTATATAGTGAGACCCTGTCTTAAAAAAAAAAAAAAGCTTTGAAATGTACTTATATCCTTTCAAAAGGAAGGACACATATAGATATAAAGTGAAACCCCAAACGGTGTCTCTTCAAGACAAACTTCTTCAGGATAGCTTCAGCCTGAACCGCTTTCAGCAGTCAGTCTCCTTTTGTGTGAGCTTGAGGTCAGCTTCTCTAGGAAGTCTGATTGCAGGTGTCACTCTTGGGCCTCACCACACGGTCCTGTTTGTGTCTTTCAGAATGCAGCTCTTCAGCATCTGTTTATCCGGAAGTCCTTCCGGCCTTTTAAATGTCTGCAGTGTGGGAAAGCCTTCCGGGAAAAGGACAAACTGGACCAACACTTGCGTTTCCATGGGCGGGAGGGGAACTGCCCGTTGACCTGTGATCTCTGTAACAAGGGCTTCATCAGCAGCGCCTCCCTGGAGAGCCACATGAAGCTCCATTCCGACCAGAAGACTTACTCTTGCATTTTTTGCCCAGAATCCTTTGACCGCCTTGATTTGTTGAAAGATCATGTGGCCATTCATATCAATGATGGCTACTTCACCTGCCCAACCTGTAAGAAACGGTTCCCAGATTTTATTCAGGTGAGTGTTTGCTGAGATTCCTGTCTGCTTCCAATTTTTTTAAAAAGAAACTTCAATTTTTGGAAAACCGAGACCATTCAGCACCTATATTTTCATCTTTTTTTTTTTTTAATTTTTGAAGTATCTCTACATAGTTTTCAAACTACTTTTCACATACAGAGTATTATTTTCCTTAGCTCTCAGGATCAGTGTTGTTTAAATTCTTAAATTATATTTCTAGTAATAAACATGATCTCTGGGCTGGCAAGATAGCCAAGGGGGTAAAGCTGCTTACTATCAAGCCCAAAGATCTGAGTTCAATCCCTGGAGCCCACATGAGAATTTGAAATTACCTGGCGTGAGTGAGAAGGAAAACACAGAACACGCAACAAATCTGCTTAGGAGTTTATTAGGGGGGCGGTGTACATATCTGGTGAAGTCGGTGTGCAGAGAAAGAGAGCTGAAGATAGCTTGTCCAGCTTTAAAAGCTATCTAGTGCATGCGCAGAGGGACATGCGTACATACGCAGATGACGGAGCTCACATATGCGCACAAGGGCTCACACAGCTGCGCCATACGTAGATGATGCAACCATGCCGCACATGGGTCATGCGGGGTCTTTTAAGATCCCCGGGGCCATTAGGCATGTCTGCCTGAGGGCTTGTCTGCACATGCGCGGCCCTAGAACCTGGAAGTGTCAGCCATGCTGTGGCTGAATCATAACAAAACTTACCCCTGCAAATTGTCGTCTGATATCCACATGTTCATTGAAGTGCACATGAACTAAAAATAAATGTAAGAAAAAATCTTGAAACACCAAATCTAGTTATTATTTTTAAAAAGTCCTTTTAAAAATCTTTGTCAAATATCCATTACTCATAAAACAGCATAGAATCTCTAGAACATATTTCTTCATATCTGAATGGGAAACATCTCTCTACCATTCTGGTTTTATGTTTTACTTTACTAAGGTTATGTATCTTGGAAAGAAACAAAAAGAGTTGGCATATAAGATGCTGCTGTGTCAAGCACTATCTTTTCTGTAGTACTGGGGCAAAATTAAATTTTGAATAAAAATATTTTTATATTCAGTAAATAATTAAATCATAATAGCTCATAAAATATTCTTTAGAAATTACAAAAGCAAAAGAACTGTGATTTAATCATAGATATTTTTTGTTGTTATTTTTTGTTTGTTTGTTTGTTTGAGACAAGGTTTCTCTGTAGCTTTGGTGCCTGTCCTGGAACTAGCTCTGTAGACTGGGCTGGCCTCGAACTCAGAGAGATCCACCTGTCTCTGCCTCCCAAGTGCTGGGATTAAAGGCATGCACCACCAACCGCCTGGCCTAATTGTGTTTCTTCTAACAATGAGAGTCTTGGGAAGACTTGGGAAGTCTCCACACAGTTAGAAAATTGTTGAGGCATAATGCAATGGAGAAGGAACTCTCATTCCTTATGGAGGATCCAATGATGTTGGGGAAGCCAAGTGCTTTAAAGGAACAGTTCAGTAGATTTTCTACTAAACTGTCCACAGCTTGCTTACCATCACCACCCCCCCCCAACCCACGCAGGGCTGGCTCTTGGATTCAAAGCATCCTCCATGTTAAGCACACATTGTATTATTGAGCCATATCCCTTCGCAAAGCCTTTTCATGCATTATTTATAGCCGAGAGAGTTCAGAACCTGAGTCCTTCTCTACCCTCCACCCCAACTGAAGTCCTGGAGTTGAATCTAGGGTAAAACTGTCCAATTAGCTGAAAGCGAAGGGTCTATGGCCCAGCCGAGGAGGAAGGAAATCAGTGTATATAATGTACAAGTAGTATTGCCAATGTCATCTGATCCCTGTCTTTCAGAACCTGACTTGTTTCTTCCAGTGCTGAGACTGAACCTAGGGCCTCAACCGTGTGTGGCTGCAGGCAATTGTATTACACAGAGCTGTATCTCAGACCTGATTTTATAGGAAGATATGAAAGGGTCAGCTACTAATGATGCAGAATTACCTCTACATATATGTAGAAACAAAAATGAGGATAAATGACTTTTGTTTTCTTATAGGTAATATTTAGCAAGACTCATTAAAATCCAAAGCAACCCTACATTGTAGCCTTCTTAAAAAGGAAAGAAAATTGTACAAAGATCAAGGCAGTGCTCTTTTTCCCTATGAGTTACCTGGAGATTCAGATTTCTAGGACTCTGGCCTGTGCTGTTTCTTTGTGACAAGCACAGCCTGTGTTACTGAGGACAGTCATCCCTTGATGATGGCCAGGCTACTCAAAGTCCTCAGTGGTGTGTTGGTGCCCTCTAGTGTCATAGCCACCTCTGGTTCTTTCTTTTGGCCTGAGCGTCCCCTGGTCTTCACTGCCAGGTGAAAAAGCACGTGCGCAGCTTCCACTCTGAGAAGATCTACCAGTGTACCGAGTGTGACAAGGCCTTCTGTCGCCCTGACAAGCTGAGACTGCACATGCTCCGGCATTCTGACCGCAAGGACTTCCTGTGTTCCACCTGTGGGAAGCAGTTTAAGGTAGGACACCAACCTGCAGCCAGAGGGAACTGTCCAGCCTAGAATTAAGTCAGGCTAAGGACAAAAACCTGCTTGTTTCATGGATGGCTTTGTGCACATGTCTAAGTAATGGATAACTAGATTGTTATTGATGGAGGCCTAAGAGACCAGTTTATTTATGTACTAATTAAATCAAGAGGTTGCTGTTGTTGTTGAATATTTATCAGATGAGAACCTGCAGGTAAGTCACCTAAGCAAGTTCTTCTTCGGCAGAGATGGGAAACATAGAAAAAGATGTCTGAGGGGATGGAGCAGCGGGATTAGACTGCTCTGGAGAATGCAGTCATTTCAAGGACTCTAATAAGACGTAAGTAGTTTGGCATGGAATCGCAGTCTTGAGGAGGCAGAGGCAGAAGGAGCTTGAATTTGTGGCCAGCCTAAGCTAGTAAATGGCAAGCCAGTTTGTGATACATAGTGAACACAAAAGAAAACAAAATGAAACCCAAACCAGTAATCTGCCTAGAATTAAGAAGAAACGAAGGGGAAGTCTGCAGGAAACTCGGAGGTATTTGTTGTTGAGAGGCATTGCTAAACATGGCTAGGCTAACTCGTCATAGCAGCTGGGAAGAGGGCCAGTGAGATTGTTCAGTGGGTAAAGGCACTTGCCACACAAACCTAAGAATCTGAGTTCCGATTCTGAATTTCACAGTGGAAGGGAGAACCTACCCATAAAAGTTGTCCTTTGCCCTTCAAGTGTGCTTGTGATACTTGAATGTCCTTGCCACACTAATGATCAATAAAATTAAGGAAGTTGAAAGAAACTGGAGATTATTGGGAGGGGACAAGTAAGAGGTATGTTCATATGGAATGTGATCATTGAAGAGAAAAAGCTTAAGCTTTGTGGTACATCCATTATAGATCAATTATGGAATTTATTTTGATGGCTTACAGTATATCATCATGTTTGATCGCTGAAGAATTCCACTATGAGCTATGTATGGAGGCATCTACCTGAAATCTTAGTACTTGGGAGGCTGATACAGGGGAATTGCCATGAGTTTGAGGTCAGCTTAGACTATGTAGCCAATTAAGGACCAGTGTGGGTATACAGTTGAGAGGCCCTGTCTCAAAAAGCTGCTGCTGGGCATGTAGCCTACCTTTAAGATGGTTTGTTTACCTGGCAGGGGAAATACCATGATCACAAAGATGCTTTTCCCAGGGCGAAGCTTATCCATTGCACTCCAGATGAGCTGACCCCTGTGATTTCCCTACATGCAGCAAACTTGACTGCAGAATTTGTGGTAATGGGGGATTGTGTTCATGCTTTCCCCTTGAATAAAGTAAAAAAATAAATAAGTTAAAAAAGAGTAGTTTACTTGCCCAGTGAGACTTCCTTGAAGAAAGCGTAATTTTTTTGTTTGCAAGTGGTTATCAACTGAAGTCAGCTTCTAGCTTAGGGATGGGGCAATGTGTCCACTTCTTCTTTCAGCTCTAGGACCCCATCTGGTGCAGACCCATGCAAGCCCTGTATGTGCTGCCTCAGTCTCTGTGAGTTCCTATGTGCATCAATCCTGTTGATTTAGAGGGCATTATTTCCTTAGTGTCCTCCATCCCCTCTGGCTCCTGTACCTTTGGTGCCTCCTCTTCTGCACACAAGGTTTCCTGAGACCTGAGGGGAGGGATTTGATGGAGACATCCTGTTTAGGGCTGAGTGTTCCAAGGCCTCTTAGTCTCTGCATAATGACTCGCTTGTTCCCATCTGCTGCAGGAGGCAGCTTCTCTGATGTCAGCCATCATCATCATGGTACTCATCTATGAGGATAGCAGAATATCATTAGGAGTCATTTTATTGCTTTTTTTTTTGAACAGTAGTATTGGTTTTACCCTAGGTCCCTGGACTATCTAGTCTCAAGTTCTTGGTCACTCAAGTAGTGTCAAGTATGGGTTCGATCTCATTTGGAATGGGCCTTAAGTCAAATCAGATATTGATTGATTACTCCCACAAGAATTGTGCCACCATTACACAAGCATATCTTGCAGGTAGGACATCATTGTAGACAAAGGGCTTGTGCCTGGGTTGGTGTTTATGTTTTCCTTTGATAGTGTGCAGAGAACCTTACTGTACCAAACACACTAGCATGTAGGGCTGAAGGCTCTTTATAGGCACAAGCTTGGCTTCACTGTGTTTAAGGAGTTGTGTAGGTGTTGTCATAAGCAATGGGGCCTTGCCAGTTTGTAGAGAGCAACCTATAGTCTTAGCAACAGCCTGGGTTGTTGGGGATTCACATGGGACCCCTTTGGCCAACAAGTCAATTAGATGTAACCTAATCTTGATACTGGAAACTTTATTTGATAACAAGATGTCTAGTTGGGGGCTCTGTTTCCCTTGTTATTTGGTGATTTCATTTAGATCTTCATATATATATATATATATATATATACATATATATATACACACACACACACAAATATATAAGCAGAGACTATTCTTTCATTTCCTTTAGATCTTTATATATATATATATATATATATATATATATATATATATATATACACACACATACACACACACAAATATATAAGCAGAGACTATTCTTTCATTTCCCAGTTGTCCTGACCCAAATAATTACACATAAACTATATTATTAACACTGTTTGGACAATACTTAGGCATATTTCTAGCTAACTTTTTGTTTTGTTTTGTTTTTTGAGACAGGGTTTCTCTGTAGCTTTGGAACCTGTCCTGGAACTAGCTATGTAGACCAGGCTGGTCTCGAACTCACAGAGATCTATCTGCCTGCCTCTGTATCCTGAGTGCATGCACCACCACCCGGCTTCTAGCTAACTCTTACATCTTAGTCTTTTGTGTGTGTGTTTTTAAATATTTATTTATTATGTATACAATATTCTGTCTACATGTATGCCTGCAGGCCAGAAGAGGGCACCAGGCCTCATTACAGATGGTTGTGAGCCACCATGTGGTTGCTGGGAATTGAACTCAGGATCTTTGGAAGAGCAGGGTATGCTCTTAACCGCTGAGCCATCTCTCCAGCCCTAACTCTTACTTCTCAAATTAACCCATTTCTATTAATCTGTTTATTGCCGTGAGGGTGTGGCCTACCGGTAAGGTTCTGGCTGGCAGCTAGCGTCTTTCTCCTTCGGCAGCTGCATGGCATCTTGCTGACTCTGCCTACTTTCTCTCTATAGCTCTGTTTGGATTTCCTGCCTGGCTTTACTCTACTAAGCTATTGACCAAAACAGCTTCTTTAATAACCAATGGTAATAAGACATAGTCATAGCATACAGAGGGGGATTCCACATCATATGTATATATTTTACAAAGCTTCTACTATATTACGTTTTCATACTATACCTCTAATGACCCTTAATTTTATCTGTATCTCCACATATTTTCTCCCCTATCCCCTCTCCCCTCCCCTCCTCACTTGATCTTCCCATTCCAGTCCCCCTTCTATCCATAACTATCTATTAGTTTTATTTATCTTAACCATTCTGATGAATATAAGATGAAATCTCAAAGTAGTTTTGATTTCTATATCCCTGACAACTAAGGATGTTGAATATTTCTTTAAGTGTTTCTCAGCTATTTCCTCTTTTGAGACTTCTCTGTTTGAATTTGTACCCCATTTTTAAATTGGGTTGTTTTCTTGATATCTAGCTTTTTGAGTTCTTTATATGTTTTGGATATTAGCCTTTTTTCAGAAGTAGAGTTGGTAAAAATCTTTTCCTACTCCATAGGCTGCCCCTTTGTCCAGATGATGGTGTCCATTGCCATACAGAAGCTTTTCAGATCCATGAGGTTCTATTTTCAGTTTTTGTTCTTAGTGCCTATGCTATTGGTGTTCTGTTCAGAAAGTCTTTTCCTGTGCCAATGAATTCAAGGCTATTCCCCACTTTCTCTTCTGTCAGGTTCAGTGTATCTGGTTTTATGTCAAAAGTCTTTGATCCATTTGAAGTTGAGTTTCGTGCAGGGTATAAGTATGGATCTATTTGAATTTTTTAAAAATTATATTTCATTTTATTTTGGTTTTTCGAGACAGGGTTTCTCTGTAGCTTTGGAGCCTGTCCTGGAACTAGCTCTTGTAGACCTGGCCTCGAACTCACAAAGATCTGCTTGCCTCTGCCACCATCGCCCGCCTTGAATTTTTCTTTATGCATCCTATCTGGAACCTTGAGTACCAGCCCAGTACCCCCTCAGGGCTCAGAATAGGACATCTAGGGCAAGCGAAGATCTGAAGGTAAAAAAATTAACTCAAACTGGGCGGTGGTGGCACACACCTTTAATCCCAGCACTCGGGAGGCAGAGGCAGGCAGATCTTTGTGATTTCAAGGCCAGCCTGGTCTACAAGAGCTAGTTCCAGGACAGGCTTCAAAGCTACAGAGAAACCCTGTCTCGAAAAACCAAAAAAAAAAAAAAAAAAATTAACTCAAGTACTTTATAGCTACATGTTCTTTTTTTCCTTTGCACAAAGAAGCAGAAAGAAGAAATAAGGAGAAGGGGTAATCTCTACGAGGTTTCTAATTTTTGCAGACATAGTTGAAAATTCCATAGGCAAAGACTATAATAGTGTATATATCAAAATCACAAGAGGGTAGGTAGGACTTGACAAAGCAGCACTCCGGAACAGGTGACACTACCCAGGAAAGAGCCAGCGTCCAAGGGGAAACACCTGGCATTCCAAACCATTAGATGAATCCTGGACTCACCCATTCTCCTCACCAGTCTCTTTTGTGATGTCCATCTTTGGGGACACCCAGATTTGTTTGTTATCAACAGTGTCTTCTTTAGAAAATTCTATATGGTCTGTTAGCAGGTAATTTTGTGGAATTGACTCTATGTAAATTTGACTGTTAGAACAAAAAGTGAGTATTATTGCTCTAAGGCCTCCTGGTGTGGAGGAATGGAAAGGTCATTCCATTGCCTGTGCAGAAATTACATTGCTGAGGTGTTTTGGATTCTTACTTTGATGAAAATGATTTTTAGTTGTAGAAGTTTCCCAGTAGATTTTTTTAGTATCATTTATGTATTCTATCATATCATCTGCAAATAAAGATACTTTGACTTCTTCCTTTCCAATTTGTATCCCCTTGATCTCTCTCCTTCAGTTGCATCTGGGTTCAGGAAGATTGTTGGTGGAGGCTGCTTGTTTCTTTCCTGACTTCCCAGACCTGAAATAATCATACTGGAAGTATATTAATTACAACACTGCTTGGCCAATGCTCTAGCTAGCTCTTATATCTTAACCCATTTCTATTAATCTGTGTATCGCCACATAGTTGTGGCCTACTGGTAAGGTTCTGTCTGGCATCTGGCATCTGTCTCCTGCAGCAGCTACATGGTTTCTCTTGACTCCACCCACTCTGTCCTCTATCCATTGGAATTCCTTCCTTGCCCTATTCTGTGCTTCAGCAGGCCCAAAGTAGCTTCTTTATTAAACAATGGCATTCACAGCATACAGAGGAGAGCTGCCAGACATTTTGCAGGACACAGAAGAAAGCAACTGATGAACTTTGCCAGTACAAGGCATGAGAGATCTTCAGATTTCCTGCTTCATGGAAAAGTCTGCCAGAAACTATGGGCCTGTTGGCTGAAGATGAATGCCCCAACATTACAGAAGAACTTTGGGTAGCTGTTCAGGCAGCAAGATGTCTGCCAATTCTAGAGTTTTGGAAGTTGCTTACAATGCACTTCCTGTTTACTTAGGTAATATTAAATCATTCTGAAGTCTTTGATGGAGTTGAATAACAGATAGTTACAGTTATAGTTTTCCTTAGTTATGATAAATGATAAAGTAGATATAAATATTGTAACTATAATTCTTGCTTGATAACTGGTTTGTTGTATATAATCTTGCTATATTAAAGTTAAAACCTTTTTATTTTGACAGAAAAGGGGAGGTGATGTGGGAGTCCTCTCAGTATGCTGTGAATGCCATTGGTTAATAAAGAAGCTGCTTTGAGCCTACTGCAGCACAGAATAGAGCAAGGCAGGAATTCTAAGCAGCTAGAGGAGGAGAGAGTAGGCAGAAGCAGGGAGAAGTCATGTAGCCTCCACAGGAGACAGATGCCAGATGCCAGACAGAACCTTACTGGTAGGCTACAACCACGTGGCAATACACAGATTAATAGAAATGGGTTAATTTAAGGTATAAGAGCCAGCTAGCAATATGCTTAGAGTCATTGATCAAGCAATGTTGCAATTAATATAGTCTCAGTGTGACTATTTTGGGTCTGGGTGACCAGGAAATGAACGAGCAGCCTCTGACTACAGAAGATTGTAATTCTAAGTGCTGGCATCTGCTCTTTTCTTTGTTGGGAGGATGTTTCTAGATATTGTGGGCTGACATTTAGGAATGAGATGGGCTAGAAGTTGGAGCTAAGGAGGCCACAGGTGGGAGGAAAGCAGGGTGTTCTACCAGGATCTGCTTAGTTCTCTGGGAATGTGGAGGGTCACAGCAGGTAGTCTGCTACAGATCTGAGGCTGAGACTGGGGAATTGGTGTGGAAAAGACAGGCAGAGTGAAGATAGGAAGCTCGCCCACCTGCTTTGCTGGTTTACTCTGGCAGGCTTAGTTGGTGGTTTCCCAGAGAATGCCTGCTGGAATTAGGGACTGGGATAATGGGATAAGTCTGGGTGAGGAGAGGGGACTTTGCAGGGGAAGATATGTGTGATCCACTGGAGATGGGGGCAGAGAGGAAGAGGATGTCGAAGTAGGTGGTCTGCTACAGAGCTGAGGATAAGACTGGGGATTGGATTTGGAGGAGAGGAGGAAGAGGTAAAGATCTGCAGTTAGCTTACCTACTTTTCTGGCTGGCGTGGCTGACGGGTTTCCCAGGAATCAGTGTTGATTTTTTTTTTTTTTTAAATTACCCTTCAATTAAAAATTTTCTATCCTTGCTCCTACACTGTTTTTAACAAAATTTCTCCAAATAGCGAAAAGACAAACTCCGGGAGCACATGCAAAGGATGCATAACCCTGAAAGGGAGGCCAAGAAAGCTGACCGCATCAGCCGTTCCAAGACCTTCAAACCACGCATCACGTCCACAGACTACGATAGCTTCACATTCAAGTGCCGCTTGTGCATGATGGGCTTCCGGAGGCGAGGCATGCTGGTCAGTGCTGGATGAGCAAATTCCTGTCTCCAGATCCACCCCTTCCTGTCAGTGGCAATGAACCTTAACAAAGTAGATTTGTGGGTGTATCAGTTAGTGGCTAGGGGAGATGAAAAGCAGTCCCCCCAATTCGAGCTTCTTTCCTTTCTGTGACAGACACAGAACCCTTCTGAACCACTATTTGGATGATTTAAAAGAAAGTTTCCATGCCCTTCCTTTTCCCCCTTTTGATGCTAGGAACCCCGGGGGCCTTACACCTACTTAGCATGTGCTCTGCCACTGAACTACACCCCTAGACCTCTACCCCTTTTCATTATTAGTTTATTTTTCTTTACCTTGATTTCCTGGTCTTGTCTTATTTTATTTCCCTCCTCTCATTAGTTGAATATTCTTTCTGGTAGGGTCTTTATCTCCTTCCCACTGTTCCCTATCAGTGCCTTCTTTATTCAGGAAACAATGGCTTAAGGAAACTTCTCTTCACTGCAGGGAGTGTGGTCCTAGATTAGGGGAAACATCAGGATACTTCACTGCTTTCAGCTGGACCAGTGCAGTTGCAGAGGCTGGAGAGAGGCTCAGTGGTTAAGACCACTGCCTACTCTTCCAAAGGTCTTGAGTTTAATTCCCAGCAACCACAGAGCCATCTGTAATGAGATCTGGTGCCTTCTTGAGGAAGAGACCTGGTCAGTTGTCGCCATCAACTTAGACCATGAAATTCAATGTGAACAAGTTCAACAGAACCTCTATATATGGGCTGCCCATGCATGCTTCAGCATTGCCAGGGCATGGATTTCATTCAGAATTTCAAGGTGGTTAGAGAGTCATAGTAGATAAAATATAGAACCTTACTTTGTATCCATTCAGCAGTCTCAGTAAGATAATTGAATAATGAAAGCCAGGTTTACATCGGATTAATTCTTCAGCAAATTCATGTAAGATTTATTTATTACGTATACAGTGTTCTGTCTGTATATATTCCTGCACGCCAGAAGAGGGCATCAGACCTCATTACAGATGGTTGTGAGCCACCATGTGGTTGCTGGGAATTGAACTCAGGACCTCTGGAAATGCTGCCAGTGCTCTGAATCTCTGTGCTATCTCTATAGCCCTTGCTTCAGAGTTTTAACTTTTAGCACTCATTTCCAAAGGCTTTTGTTTAATTTCTGATTGTAATGGTACTCTCTCTGTGCGCCTTTTTCTCTCTTTTCCAGGTGAATCACTTATCAAAGAGGCATCCAGACATGAAGATAGAAGAGGTGCCTGAGTTAACCCTCCCCATCATAAAACCCAACCGCGATTATTTCTGTCAGTATTGTGATAAGGTAAAAGTTTATAATACCCTCCTGGTTGGGCTGCCATAGTGGAAGCTTATCTCATGGAGGAATGCCAATGGGGTTTTTCATTTAGACAAGGAAGGCTGAAAGGTAGCCTCATTGTAAGCCAAGGGCTGTAGAGATGGCTCCATGGTTAAGAGGAAGCACTTACTACTATTGCCAAGGATTCTGTTTCCCTTATCTATGTTGGGTAGCTCAGTCTCTTGTAACTCCAAGGGATCTGATGCCCTCTCCTGTCTTCCATGTGCACTGTACAAATATGAAGCAATTATAGACAGGAAGATACACACACACAAAATAATATTTTAGGGACTAGAGAGATAGTTAAGTGATTGAGAGCATTTGCTGTTCTCCCATCCCAGAGGACCTGAGTTTAATTCCCAGTACCCACATCAGGTGGTTCACAACTGCCTGTAACTCCAGCTCTAGAAGACCCAATACCTTCTTTTGGACTCTGCGGATACCTACAATTATAGATGCACATACACAGATGTACATGTGTATACATAGTAATTTTTTTTACAAAAAATTAATTAAACACCAAAGCTATACAGAGAAACCCTGTCTTGAAACCCCCCAAATTAATTAAAATGATTAAATGTAAGCCATTTTTTTCCCTGAGATATTTACTGACTTTGTTTTCTTATTATCACTTCTGTCTGCAACGTTTACAATAGAGAACAGTTAACCAAGAGCCTAGAATATGAATTCATTTGAAATCTCCAAGGTGTTAAACAGTCTGTCAGCTTATAAGACAGGTGGTAGATTGGGGTTCCTAGGAGGTTGAGTGGGGTGTGAAAAGGTTTGTGGTGGAATTCTCTGTACTGTTGCAGTCACATAGAAAGACAAAGGGTGTGCTTTTTATCTGTTAAACTTTTGATAAAGGGTATTTTTATAGTTACTATCTTAGATGTATACAGGAAATTCAAGGAAATTGCCTAGCATATCTGTATTAGATTCACTTTATTCTAAAATATACCCACATCCATAACTCTGGGTCTTTTTAGGCCAGGGTCTGGCTGTATAGCTCAGGCTGGCCCTTGCCTCTTGAGAGCTGGGATTGTAGGTGTGGTCCATCATATCCAGCAGCCCTTCTTATCCTAAGACAGGATTTCACTCTATTTCACACTGGCCTTAGACTCATGGAATAGTACAAAATGGCAGTCAGCCAGAAGTCTGTTGCAGTGTCTCAGGAGCTGAGATTACACGCATGTCTTGCCATATACCGTAGGTTCTTGATTATTTTATTTGGGCCTATACCAATACATTTTTCTCCGTTCCTTAGAATGAATTTTTTTATTTTACTTTAAGCAAGAAAGTGGACTCATACCTTACTTTCATGGTCAAATATTTAAACTGCAGGTTTATAAGAGTGCCAGCAAACGCAAAGCCCATATTCTGAAGAACCACCCAGGAGCTGAACTCCCACCAAGCATTCGGAAACTTCGTCCTGCTGGCCCTGGAGAGCCCGACCCTATGCTGAGCACCCACACCCAGCTGACTGGCACCATCGCCACCCCTCCTGTCTGCTGCCCACACTGTTCCAAGCAGTATAGCAGCAAGGTATGGTGCAGGCTCTGACCCAGTATGACATCAGAATTTTACACCAGTAGTGTTCTAATATACTTCTCACCCAGGTGTCTTGCGTGGCTGCTGCTGAATTGGTAGGCTTTAGGAGACCTATAAAGGCAGGGACCACAGGAAAAAAAAAATGGGTAGGAATGTTGTGGGCTTCTTCAAATTATGGCTATTTACTAGTCTGAGCATTTAGCTGCTTTCCTTTATCTTGGCCTGCTCAGGGTCTTATATTTGAGTGTTCTTGTCTCACAGTTTACAGGCTCAGCCTGTGTAGTCACTGTTCATGACCTGAGATGGTTCTTGAAAGGGGGTCACTTCTGTGGGCCAAGAGTGACTGATTGCTTCAGGCATTCATGGGGCCTGGGAACAAGTGTGAGGTTTTTGGCTCCTTCTTGATGGTATAGAATCATGCTAGTTTTTATTTTTCCTCTTCTTCTTCTCCTCTTCTCCCCTTCCTATACCCTTGTATTGCTTTTGACAGTGTGGTTGCTTCTCAAGTGTTGTTTGTGCTGCTTTGATTTTTTTTTTTTTTATTAAATTTAGGAGATAGGATCTCTCTGTATTTCCCAGGTTGGCCTCAAACTCCTGGGCTCAAGTGATCTTTTCTGCTACAACTTCCCAAGGAGGTGAGCCTTATGTGCAGAAGCCATTGTGCCTGGCGAAACAAACAGACAACATTTTAAAGGCAACCAATAAATGCTTTAAGAACCTTTGGAGGATTTGCATATGGGAAAGTGGCTAATTCTGATCATTGTCCTTTTCGCTTTGTTTTGAGACAAGTTCTTGCTATCTAGCCCAGGCTGGCCTTAAGCTTATCCTTTTCCTGCTTTAGCTGCAGTAATTGTTTATTTTTCCTTCATTTTCCAGACCAAGATGGTCCAACACATTCGAAAGAAACACCCAGAGTATGCCCAACTCCCCAACACCATCCACACACCACTGACGACAGCTGTGATCAGTGCCACCCCAGCTGTCTTAACCACAGATAGTGCCACTGGAGAGACTGTAGTGGTAAGTGGGTGACTAGGAAGAGTGTGGAATTCCCTTCAGTGCTCATCCTCTCGTTAAACACCAAAGCCATGCATGTCAATCATTTTATTAATTGATGCAGGTGGGGCCACTTGCCCTCAGCCCGATATTTATGCTTGGGTCTTCTTGCCAGTGCTTTCCAAATCTCTCTGTCAAAGGAGGAGCAGGACACTTTCAATGCTGTCCTTCACAGTGATAATGTCAGAAGCTCCAGAGCAGGTCCACTGGCCCTGAGTCAGGCTCTCAGGCCAGTTTGTATTTCTATGATGCACTCTTGTGCCAAACTGAATTGTTGTAGGACTTAAGAACACTGAAATTACTACAGTGTTGTTGCTAAAATATGTTGTCTTTTTATTTTCTTTCTAGACAACAGACCTGCTAACGCAGGCAATGACAGAACTGTCCCAGACCTTAACGACGGATTACCGAACACCTCAGGGGGACTACCAGAGGATTCAGTATATTCCTGTGTCTCAGTCAGCGTCTGGTTTGCAGCAACCTCAGCACATACAGCTTCAAGTGGTGCAGGTGGCTCCGGTACTGTGAATTTATTTCTCTTTACCTCTGGGAACACCATATTACCAGTGACCAATGTGGTAGCAGGAGTCAACAAAAGCATCGTTGGCTCTGTGTGAGGTGCAGCTGCCTAGAAGTGCTGGGTTTGAGGCATTAGGAAAATCACCTCCACTGTTTTCTTTCTTCTGCCCCTCATGATGGCTCTGGACTTAGAGTAAGAGGTTTCTACTGTAGTCAGAAGGTCTCAGTTCCTGTACATATACAGTCAGCCAGTATAGCTCTAGGGACACTGCTTCCAGAAATAGGTATTTCTAGAGTATCTTTTCTCTTAGTATCCTGACTGAGTATTTTTTTTTTGTTTGTTTGTTTTTCGAGACAGGGTTTCTCTGCAGCTTTGGAGCCAGTCCTGAAACTAGCTCTTGAAGACTAGGCTGGTCTCAAACTCACAGAGATCCACCTGCCTCTGCCTCCCGAGTGCTGGGATTAAAGGCATGCGCCACCACAGCCTGGCCGACTGAGTATTTCTTAATGAGCTAGTTTGAAAAATACCTATGTGGGCACTGAATAATTATTCCAGTGAGAGGTTTTAGGGAATAATTTTGATTTAGTCTTCATCAATCAGCTCCTTTAGGATATATTATTATTTTATATATATAAATATATAAAAACATTCTGTTTGGTGCTTGTGGAGGTCAGAAGAGGGTGTTAGATCCTCTGGAACTAGAGTTACAGGTGGTTGTGAGATTTGCATGCTGGGAATTGAATCTGGGTCCTCTGGAAGAGCAACAAGTACTCTTAATCATTGAGCTATCTCTCCAGCCATAATCAGCTCCATTTGGAATAGAGCTGTTAACTGTGTTCCTCTACTAGACTTCTTATTGGGGACTGAAAGAAGGATGTCTCCCAGAACTGCTATTCCCTTTAGTTATGCAGTACAGAGGAAGTAGACTTTAGACATAAGTGAACATTATTATTTTCAAATAATTTAGTCTAAAAAACTTGAAACTAATATAGTTTTAAATGTTTGAAAATTGGTAGTTATCATTGTAATCCTGTCATCCACAATTTCTTATGTGATTTATTTATTTTAGGTTTTTTTGTTTTGTTTTTTCATTTTTGTTTTGCTTTTTTGAAATAGGGGCTCACTCTTTCAAGCCTTGTCTGGCCTTGAGCTCAACAGTAGACCAGGCTGGTTTCAACACAGAGATCCACCTGTCTCTGTCTCCTGAATATTGTATTAAAGGCATACACTACCACACCCAGACTTTAATTTATTGTTTTGAAGATAGGGTCTCACTACATAGCCCCAGTTGGCCTCAAACTCAAAACCTCTTTCCAGTTTTTCCTCCCAGGTGAATTTTCTCTCTAGGGGATCTCTTTTAACCTCGATTAGTATGTATTCGGTTTCGAACCCATTCTTTTTTCCCTCCAGGCCACTTCTCCACACCAGTCTCAGCAGTCCACAGTGGATGTTGGCCAGCTGCATGATCCGCAGACCTACACGCAGCATGCCATCCAGGTGCAGCACATCCAGGTCACAGAGCCCACTGCCGCAGCTCCATCATCATCCCAGGTACATTTCTCCATAGATGATGCACAGGGTTGAGGTGACATCCGGGACCATCAGATTAATAGCTGGGAATTCATTATCCTTAGCCTTTGAAAAGATGTCACTATATTTGTTCTTTATCAGTTTTTCTGTACCCTTACTTTTTATGATGTTATGCAAACATTCTTGTGTTAAGTTACTGCTTCCTAGGGGAGCTCTGTGGTATATGATCCTAAAATCAAAACAAACACCAGCCTTTCCATTCTACAGCAGGAGGTCAATTGCTTCTGTGTTGGGACAAGGATTGTGGAATAGGTTAGACCTATCTCATGGAGGTATAGAAATTCAGAGGAGGAGCAATTCTGGTTAGCTGGGAACCAAGGATATGGTTTTTGTTGTTGTTGTTGTTGCTTTTTAATTAAGTCTTGAAGGAGGGCTACATGTTAGGCACTGACATTGAGGTAAGGCATTTTGTTCTAAATAACAAAAAGATGGAAAATTATAACACATTTATAGGAAACCTACTCAGTTTAGGAGCAGGAAGTGATATTTGGAAAGAGATGGAAAATAGTTAGGAGTTGGACTACAGAAGGCCTTGAATGGCAGATAGTGGCGTGTAGACATGTCATGGAATCTAGAGACAGCTTCTCCAGCAGATGGCTGGTGTGTGCCTGTCCTTAGCTCTATACTGGGTGGATTGGCCAAGGCAGCTCAATGGAAATCATGACTTCTGGGCTGTGTTTGCATACACGAGTACCTTTGTGACCAGGCAAACTGTTTCACTTTTTTTGCTTTAAGCTTAGTTAATGTAAGCAATTACATACTGCTGCTCATTTGCCTTCCTGGCAATTTTATTGTAATTAATTGTTTTAATATCTTTGAAGGTTACCTTTTGAAAACAATATAATATTTCAGAGTTATGATTGCATTTCATTAATTCTACTCTTATTTAAATATTATATATGAGTCTTAAGTCTACTGGGATTTCACCTTTCCTTCTTTTGTTTTCTCTTTCTCCCTAGGTAGCTGGGCAGCCATTGAGCCCCACCACTCAGCAAGCACAGCAGGGGCTTAGCCCCTCCCATATCCAAGGCAGTTCTTCCACACAGGGGCAAGCTCTACAGCAGCAGAATTCCTCTGTACAACACACATACCTCCCCAATGCTTGGAACTCCTTCCGTGGTTATTGTAAGAAGAACGGGACAGTCCATGGGTGGGGATATCTCTGGCCATGTGTCTTAATTTCATCAGCTTTATAATAGGTTTTTGGATTGACTGTATCAGTTGTTCATTTTCAGTTCTCTCTCTCTCCTACCAATCCCAGTTCCCACTCCTTCCCCTCCTCCCATTCCTTCCACCTCTCCCCCTTCCCCATCCACTCCTCAGAGAGGGTAAGGCACATTGCTTTGCGGACGGTCCAAGGCCCTCCCTACTATAGCTAGGCTGAGCAAGGTATCCATCCAAAGAGAATGGGTTCCCAAGCAGTAGGGATAAATCCTGGTGCCACTGCCAGTGGCCCCTCAGTCTTCCCCAGCCATACAACTGTCACCCACATTCAGAGGGTCTAGTTCAGTCCTATGCTGGTTCCTTTGAGACAGGGTTTCTCTGTGTAGCTTTAGAGCCTGTCCTGGAACTCACTCTGTAGACCAGGCTGGCCTCGAATTCATAGAGATATGCCTGCCTCTGCCTTCCGAGTGCTAGGATTAAAGGCATATGCCACCACCATCTGGCTCATTTTCAGTTTTCTATGGTATGTGTATTTGAATGAATTTCATAGCAAAATTTAGGTCTTTTGATCCAGGATGCCAGTCTCATATTTTCAGAAATGTTGCATATGTTACTGGAAGCTGTGACGAGGTGACTTAAGGATGGATAGGGGATATATTGATGGTAATGTTTCATCCCTTTTACCAATACTTTTTCTTTCATACTGGGAATCAAACCTAGGGTCTCACTGAATGCCTATTTATGTGCTAATTACTATGCTTGACCCTGGGTATATGTGTCTTACTTTTCTATTTTCATTACAAAGCACCATGACCAAGGCAATTTATATAAGAAGGTGTTTAATTTGGGGCTTACAGCTCCAGAGGGTTAGAGTCCGTGACTGTCATGTGGGGAGCATGGCAGCAGGCAGGCATCCTGCTGGAGCATTAGCTAAGAGCCTGCATGTTGAAACACAACCATGAGGCAGAAATAGCTAACTGGGAATGACATGGGCTTCTAAAATCTCAAAGCTCATCCCCATGACACACTTCCTCCAACAAGGACACACCTCCTAATGCTTCCCAAAGAGCTCTACCAACTGGGGACCAAGTATTCAAATCTGTGAGCCTATCAGGGCCATTCTCATTCAAATCATCATATTATATAAAGATTAATATTGACATTAATAGTAATATCCCCATACTACTTCATTAAGTAGCCTCATACAATTTAATTCAAATATTCTTGTGTGACAGGAATGATTCTAACCCAGGCACATCAAAATCTGTACATACAATAACTTGTCCAAGAGATCTAACTAGTCAACAGAAGATTGGAACCCAAGATTTCTGGATCCAGAACTTACATGCTAAAGCACCTTACTGTATTGCCTCTCCTAAAGGCCTTCAGATTACTACATAGCAGAGAGGTTGATATATATGTTCTGGAATCCTGAGGTTCATGCTCTGGAAGCATGAACAGGTTGGTTGTCAGAGGTGAGAGCTGATGACTTCTTGGTTGATGTTCTGTAACTCTTCCTGGGGAGACATGAACAATCTTCTAGTCATCCTAGATTGGGCACCAATAACAGCTCAAAGAAATGATTCCACCCAACTCTAGGTAGTGAGCCAGTGAGTTTGCTGGGATTATCTGCAGGAGAGTAATGGGTAAATTACTTACAAGTGACTCAGAAGCAGCTTCATCACCAAGGTGCCCATTTCAGCCTGGGTGACGACTCACAAGAGCTGCATCCCTGGAGCTCTCTACCCAATTTGTACTCAGTGCCATTGGAGAGAATTTCTCCCATCAATTTTCACTGCTTTCATAACTCAGAGGAGAGGTCTGCTGAGCTTGTAGCCATGGCTTTCTGAGTCTTGTGAGTCTCCCTTGGCTGCACAACATTTAGACCTTTGACCAGCTCTTACACTTTCTGCCCCCTTTCCACCATGTTTCCTGAGTCATGGAGCAAGTGATAGAGATGCCTGATTATTTTCTTTCATTTATTTATATTATTTGGTGTGCTACTAGACCACAGTAGCACACCAAATGTCCTAGAAGTTTTACCAGTAAGGATTCTCTGCTGTAAGTACTAGCCCCAGACGCATCATATCTGTTTACTTCCTCACTGGGGTCTATGACCTCCCCAGTCACAAATTTTATCTTGGCTTACAGTATTAGGCTAAGTTCCTTCCATGTATTGGGCCTTACATGGAGTGCGAACAGTGACTGCCAGCTAGCAGAAGGCGCTTCCACCCTTATTCCAGCCTTCCATGCCCTAGAGCCAAGAAGTACAGTGTTTTAAGCATTAGGGTCTTACCATTTAGTTATGGCATGCAATCAACAGTGGTGGCAATAGCCTTACGGTTTGTGGGTCTCTAGGAACACCCTCCCCACCCCCACCTGGCAAACAACTCATACTGAACTTTTGCTGGATAACCATAGCTCTGAGGAAACTCCTCCTCCCACCCATGCAGTGCGCCTTCATTCAGCTTCACTGCTACTTTCACTATCCTTTAAGGTGCTCTTCCAGATGTGTGAGATGCTCAAAGTTGCCTTTATGTAATAGAACCAATGTTTTAAGAGGGCATGCAAGAGCTCTAAGGCCTGCTGCTGTCCACTCCAAGCAAGTGCTAGTTGGTCTTGACTGACTAAGAGGACACTAAAAAGAAAACACTATAAAGGCCTAATATAGTATGGAAAATTCCATCACTGGCATCGGTTGTGGAAAGAGCAGTGTTGGTGTAGCAACATGGAGAATACTACTTCAAATGCCCTCAATGGACTTATTTCCACAATGATTTCCTGCCTCAATGCTACTGCATGGAATCCCCAGCCCCAGAAGTCTTGGTGATTCTTAGACACAGGCCTAAGTGGAGACTAGGACCCCATTCTAACTTGTTATGACTGCCATTGAACTGGCTTTCTAGTTCTGACAGGTCAGCACTGTGGCTGCCGACTCTACATTGGTCATATCTGGCTGCTGAACCGGTCAAGGCTAAGTGGATAGTCTCCACATCTGGTATACTTTTCTTTCAGGGGAACAACTTATATAGCATATTTTACTAAGATAGATTCTAGGTGTCCCCTAGAATAAGCTTCATTTTTTTCCCCACTTTTTTTTGTCATTATTTCTTCTGTGAACCATTGCTCTGGCTTTAAAGCCTTCCAAGCTCACTAACACAACATTTAATTTAGCACTAGGAATGTCACCTTTCTGCATTTGCATTTGAGTGACTCAACAAGCTCCTTTGTCCACTTTGTTCCTTTCTCATTCGCTCTTGATTGTGTTTGTACTTTGTAAACCTGATGGATCTGTTGGACTAAGTCATTTAGATCTGCCAGAGCCTCTCCTTCATTAAAATCATTTCGCTATGGGGCACAGCAAAGCCACTAAGCCACTAAAACTTTCTACCAGTCCCAAAGTCCATGCTGAAGTAACTTCTTTCTTTCTTTCTTTCTTTCTTTCTTTCTTTCTTTCTTTCTTTCTTTCTTTCTTTCTTTCTTTCTTTAAGAGATTTATTTATTATGTATACAATGTTCTGCCTGCATGGCAGAAGAGGGCACCAGATCTCAGTACAGATGGTTGTAAGCTACCATGTGGTTGCTGGGGATTGAACTCAGGACCTTTGAAGAGTAGCCAGTGTTCTTAAGTTCTGAGCCATCTCTTCAGCCCCTGAATTCTTAACCCTCTGGTGAACACAGTAGAATGTGAACCAGTGAACTGAGCATCTACCTCTCTCATACTCAGTTTCTTTAGTAATAACTGTCCTTCTGCTATTGACCTCTGGTTCCTGATGTTGATGGGAACCCCAAACAGTAATGACCAAATGTCTCTGATGGCTTGTATGAGCCAGTCTGTGAAACACTTATTTCCTTTGTCTGCCTTAGATTATAAAGTCTTTGTTTCAAGGAAGGTGGACAGTCTTATTTCTTAGTTTCTCTGTATTTGTAGCACTCAGACTGATCCCATCTATCCCTATATCCCACAGTTTCATGAGCCAGACTGAGACAGGTTATTTCATTCCTTGTTTAAAAGTCTTTCCCAGTCAAGCAATTCAGAGACAGAGTAATTCTTGGTCAATGTAATTTCCTGTACTGCCCATTATTAAGCCCACCCATCCACATGCTGAGTCATGGATTTTTCTCTTCCTCTGTGTTAAAGGTCAGACCTAAGGGATCTTCTATTGCTTCCATTCTTTTTCTTCCTTTTTGCTGTCTAATTCTTCCCATGGGTTCCAAGTTTCAGATTCTCTTGCCCATGCATTCCATCAGCTGAAAATATGTCAAGCCAGTACCTACATCTCATCTTTCCCTTTCATATTTTTCCCACAAAATCAGAGGTGAATGCTGAGGGTAGCATCCACATTTTTTACCCACTGTAATTCTGCTCTTACATGGGAAAGTTTTCATCTGGGCAGACAGCTTTAGCCTCAGCTGTGTGCGTGTCTTACTGTCCAGAGCAAAGACCATACAACAGCTGTCACAGGCTGTTTATTCTCTTGTTGACAGAGGTTTCTGTCCTGCTGGGTCCCACAGCTCTTCGTTCCCAAAGAAACACACAGAGGCCTACAGTAACTATAAACCGGTTGGCCTGTTAGCTCAGACTTTCTTATTAACTAACTCTTACATCATACATTAACCCATAATTCTTGTCTGTGTTAGCCATGTGGCTTGGTACCTTTTATCAGTGAGGCATTCTCATCTTGCTTCCTCTGTGTCTGGGTGACGACTGCAGACTGAGCCTTTCCTCTTCCCAGAATTCTCCTGTTGTTGTCACCCTGCCTATACTTCCTGCCTGGCTATTACTGGCCAATCAGCATTTTATTAAACCAGTACAAATGACAAATCTTTACAGGGAACAAGACCATTGTCCCACAGCATTCTCTTATCACAAACATGTTACTTTTAGGGACTGAAATATATTCTCTAATATATCAGCTATTGGGGAGGGCCATTCCTGTACTTATGTGGTAGACTTCATTTATCATCAAGATATGCTGCTCCACACCATGTAGAGGAAGATGGACACCCTGGGATCTGCTTTCCTCACCTCCTGTGTAAATGGAAAGAATTCTTTAACGTCTTCAAAGACAGTTCCAATGCCCAATAAGTATCCTTATTTCTTTGATTGCCTGAGAAAGTTTTTTAAATTTCTTGTTCGAATTGGGATCTGAATAAGGGCCATCCATTGCAGCTGACTGCATCTTTGGAGTTTCTTTTCACATGTCCTCACTCTCTCCTTGCAGCCGGTATGTCTGTGTTGAAAAAAACTGGTCACGTGTCCTGTAGTTTCCACACTCTGGATTTTGCTGGTAGCATCCTCATGTTGTTGCTTAATGTACTTTCTCCCTTTTATTTCCTGTAGACTAGCATCTAGATCTAGAGGCTTAATCAAGGTCAGATTCGTTTCAAACCCCACACTCAGCTGATATAGGGTGGACTGCTTCTCTTCCTGTGGTGTTATAAGCCGCTAGTGTTTAGTCTCTAGCATCTTTATTTCATCAGGACTTGCAAAGTTGTGATTCTCTAATTCAATTCCGTTATTCCTACTCATTAATTAGGTAGAAACATTTGATAAAGAGATTATGCCGGATATGGTAGCACACACCTGTAACCTCAGCCTGTGATCTTAGCACTTGGCGGACAGAGAAGCAGGGGGATTGCCAGGCCATCCAGGGCTACATGGAAAACACTATTACTACAGATCCTCACAGAGGCAGAGGATCTACATAGTTAACTGAGGTTAGACAGAGTTACATAGTGAAACCATGTCTCAAAACAACAATGAAAGCAAAGCAAAAAGGAGAGAAAAAAGAAAAAATTGTCTTAATCATAAAATTACTGAAAGATACAGATTTGTATAGGAAAAGCAGAATAGAATACTTTAAATGCCAGATTGACCACTTATATTTACTGGTTTTCAAAGTAGTAAGTTGTTTTCTTGTGTTATTCAAAATAACCAGTCTCTCTCTCTGTGTGTGTGTGTCTGTTATTTTGTACTCATGAAGTTTACATATGTAACACATGACGTGCTTGAGCCTACTGCTTTTGTTGCCCTTATGGGTGTCCAGGCTACCTCATCTTTGTTCACACTGGGACTTGCATCTTTCACATGCGTCCCTTTCCTGTGCTAGGAAAACCCAGTTCCAGGCTCATTTTCCATCCCTGCCCAGAGCTAGCACCACTCAATCTCCTAAGCATCTCTCATCCATTTTATAGAAAATATTCTTTAGAGACTACCAACAGGGCCCTAGCATAAATTTTGTGATCACCAGGTAGCTGTGGATACATTTGTGTCATGAATTCAAACCTGAGTATAAAAGATAAAAATACTAAGCCAGGAAACTTTTATAACTTTTTTAAGGCTTAAAAAAAATGAGTATTTACCTTGGTGACTAATTGGAAGCCATTTTTGAGTGAGGAGCCATTGGTTGTTTCCTATATATATTATCCCTCTGTATCAGTCTCTTTACACACATTTAATTATTGTGAAGAGGTCCATTCACTCAAGAAATCAGTTAAAATAAATCAATAAATAAGTTTATTAAAGAAAGAGAGAGAAAGAAAGAAAGAAATCATATCAGGCCATATTTGGTGGTGCATGCCTTTAATCCCAGTACTCCAGAGGCAGAGACAAGCTGATCTCTGAGTTTGAGGCCAGCCTGGTTTATAGATCGAGTTCTAGCACAGTCAGGGATACTCAGAGAAACCTTGTCTAATAACCAAAACAAAATGGGGGCATTGGATTGCAAGACCACCATCATAAGGTTTGCAAGCATGGGAAACCTGGGAACTGTCTCAGTAGGAGTGTGAACACTGGCAGTTCTCCATTTTGGCACGTAGGATCTTCTTTTGGTCCCATATAGCTGAGGCAAGCCTTAACCACACTATGTAGCCAAGGCTGGGGATATAGCTAAGCTGGTAGAGCATTTGCCTAGCATTCAGGAGTCCTTGGGTATAATCTATAGCATAGTATAAACTGGGCATGGGATTACATGCCTATAATCTCAGGAGATGGGAGGCAGGACAACCAGAAGTTCAAGGTTATTCTTTATAACATAGTAAGTTTGAGGCTATCCTGGGATGCGAGACCCTATCTGAAAAAGAAAAGAAAAGAAAAAAAAAAAAAAAGCAAACTCCTGTACTCCTGTGTTAGCTTCCAGAGGTTATAGACCTGTGCCACCAGGCCCAGCGCATTTAGGATTTTCAGTATTGGATTATGTTGGTGTGGCAAGAATGCAACCATACACCATTTGGGGTTCCTGCTTTTCAGGTGGGGGTCTTATTTTGTTGCTCTGACTGGGCCTGGTGGATCTGTCCCCTATGGCTATACAGGTTCTAAATATGCCTACTATAGGATGGACTAATGGACTAAGCTATAACACTTAGTAATTTATGTATGTGTTTTCTTTTTTTTTTGGTATATATAAATTTTTCTTTTTGAAACAGGGTTTTATTTTGTAGCCTTGACTATCTTGGAACTACTATGTAGGCAAGGCTGGCCTTGAACTCATAGAAATCCCCTGCCTCCCCAGTATTGATGAGAGCGTGTGTTACAGTACCTAGCCATTTGTGTGTGTTCACAAAATATACTCTACTCACTGTCTTTCAAGTTCATGGACTTACTGGGGTACAACCCATAAGATAAGCAGAGAAGCATTTGTTTCTTTCAGCACTTACACTAAAATCTGAAGACCACTGAATTTTGTTTATTTCCTGTTTTCAGCATCTGAAATTCAAATGATGACGCTGCCCCCAGGTCAGTTTGTGATCACAGACAGTGGTGTGGCAACTCCTGTCACCTCTGGGCAAGTGAAAGCAGTGACTCCGGTGAGTCTTTTCCAGGACTGTGTTATAACTTGGTCATAGTCGCGCTCCCTCTCTCCCTCCCTCCCTCTTTCCCTTCCTTTTGAAGTCCTGGGAATAGAACCCAGACTTACCTGTACATGTTGACATGCTGGGTAGGTGACCTACCACTGAGTTACCTCCCCAGGTTTCCTATTTCTTTTGACTGGTTGATTTAGTCTGTTTTCTCATAGTTGATGGTTCGGAAAGCTGGTCCTTTATTCTATTATCCTTAGTTCATTGCTCAGGAGGATAGTGCACAGGGAATGTTGATTCAACTCTTAACTACAACAAACTTCCTAGATCTATCCATATGATTATAATTTTATGGACTTTTTATAAATTTTACAAGACTTTAGCTGGGAAAGAATAATAAGAATCATTTATAGTGTGTGTGTGTGTGTTTGAGACAAGGTTTAAATATGTAAGCTAAGCTGACCTTAAAATTGCAATCCTCTTGCCTCAGCTTCTTGTGTACTGGGATTACAGGCATGTACCACTAACATTCCTGGTTTATAGAGCTTTTGTGGGAGGTAGGGAGTGTTGAGACAGAGTCTTACTGTATAGTCCCAGCTGGCCTAGAACTTGTATGATGACAGTCATGAGCATCCATGCTTGACTAGTACCAAGCTGCTTTACGTCATTTAACTACATAAAGAGGCGCTGCCATCAATTAGCATATTTATTTAACTTGAGCAATATTTAACCATGTTGATTGTATGTACTATGTTTTTATTTTGGGGTTTATACTAGCCTATCTCTAAGTTATTTGGAAAAGATTTTTTTCTCAAAATTTTATTGACTATTTTTATGTGTGTGTCTGCATTTATGTACATACATAATATACACATTATGTATGTATACACTGTACACTTAAGTATCCAGTGCCTGTGGAGACCAGAAGAGGGCAGGGAATTCCCTGAAGCTAGAGATATAGGCAGTTGTGAGCTGCCATGTGGATGCTGGGAATGGAACACAGGTTGTCAGGAAGTACCAGTGCTCTTGACCACTGAGCCATCTCTCCAGCCCCCAGAATATATATATTTAAGTTAAGAGACTTCTTGGCAGGAATCAGGGTAGGTGGGTAGTGGCACATGCCTTTACTTGGAAAGCAGAGGCCATTGGATCTCTGTAAGTTTGAGGCCAGCCTGGTCTATATAGTGAGACTCTGTCTTGAAAAAACAACAACAACAAAAGAAAACAAACAAAAAAAAAAGAAAAATTCTCTTAGAAGTAGGGGTGTGGCTTAGTGGCAGCACACATACTGAACATGTGTGAGGTCTGGGTTTAGTCTCTAGCATTGCAGAACAGCAACAAAAACTTTTTTGGGAAAAAACTCTGGAGATCTGGTGTATTTCATGGTGGCTACTTGAAAATTGCTGAGACCAGATCTTAATTGTTCTCACCACAAAATGTTCCTTTGCTAAAGGTTAGTGAGTCCTAGGTGAATAAGCAGCCCCTACTCCAGAGGAAGAGCCACAGGAAAGTAAATCATAACCTGAAATTGCTTTAGGGTAGGGACTGAGAACATTCAGCCCTAGGGTGAGTCAGTTGTTATTTGCTATAGCTTGTTTTCTGAACAAGCTTGGAAAGACTGCCTGAGTTTTCCTCTCTGAGTTCTTTTTCCCCTTTGTTTGGCTTCATGTTATTATAACCTGAGATAATTGATAACCAAGGTTTATTCAGTTCAAGGTTTTGGAGGTTGCACTCTGTGATTGAGCCAGTGGTCCTGTTGCTTTGGACCACAGTAGCACATAACATGGTGAGAGTGCTTGGCTCAGTGAGTCACTCTCCTCATCAAGTAGAGAGCAAAGAAGAAGGGGCCGGGTATCTCAGGGCCTGTGCCCAGTGACCCCAGGACTTCCCATTAGGTCTTACACTGCCTCCCAAGATTGCCACTTAGGAACCAAACCTTTAGAGCATGGGGGATCTTGCCAGGCAGTGGTGGTGCATGCCTTTGACAGGAAGCAGAGTCAGGCGAATATCTGTAAGTTCGAGGCCAGCCTGTTTACAGAGTGAGTTACAGGACAGCCAGGGCTACCCAGAGAAACCTTTTCTTGAGGGACAGGGACACTTGTCCCTGTCATAGCATCTTGCCCTTCTGTCTGAAATATTATTTTTTTAAAAATGTTAATACAAAGCTAAGTGTAGTGGTGCATGCCTATGATCCAAGTGTTTTGGAGGTGGAGATAGAAGGATCAAAGAGTTCAAGGTCATCTTCAGTTACTTAGTGAGTTTAAGGCTAGCCTGGGCTAAATAAGATCTCATCTAAAAAAATAATATAATGAATGAAATGCCCATTTTGTATGTATGAAATTCTCATGATCAAAGGAAAAAAATGAGGAAAAAAGTGAAGACAATGTGAGAGTTCCCTTAAATTTATTCAGTGCAAGGAGCTATATTCTAAGACTATATTCTTCCTGTGCTTTCCTTTATTTATTTATTTATTTATTTATTTATTTATTTATTTATTTATTTATTTATTTATTTATTTTGTGTGTTGAACCCAGGACCTCATACATGCTACCACTGAGCTGCACCCCTAAACCCTTTCCTATGTTTTCAAGTAGAATGCACATACTTGATGAGGGTAGCAAATTTTATTTTATTTTCAAAGATTTAAAAATATGGTTTAATAATGTATGTTTGTGGGAGCAAGTAGGCTACATGCATGTGAATTCAGGTACCTGAGGAGACCAGAAGAGGGCATCAGATTTTCTGGAGCTGAGTTACAGATGTGGGGAACTGAACTTGTGTTGTCTCTATGAACAAAGGGCATATGCCCTTAACTGTTGAGCCATCTCTCCAGCCTTTGTTCTAGTATATTTTAAATGTCTTTACTTGGAAAACTAAAACTTAGGGTTCATTTAATATATCGTGTGAGTGTGTGTGTGTGTGTGTGTGTGTGTGTGTGCGTGTTGGGTAGCAGCCAGAGGTCAACCTTAGGTGTTATTCCTCAGGAGTCATCCACTTTGTTTAATGAAACAGGGTCTCTTACTGACTTGGAGCTCATGGATTTTTAGGGCTCCAGGATCTACTTCTATTTCCTGCCATAACACTGGGAGTACATTGAGTGCCCTGATACTTTGGGGAGGGTCCAGTTCTAGGACTTGAACTCAGCTCTCTGTGCTTTTGCAGCAAAGACTTAACTGACAGAGCTATTTCCTCAGCCCCATTAGTATTAATTTAAAATGCTATTAGACTTTGAAATTCTATGAGCTGGGAACCATTAATGTTGAAGGCCTGTCTGAGACATCAGTCTGCCCTTTACAGAGACCTTATTCATTTTGGATGAATTTTAACACTTAATTGGCCATTTTTAAGTTTATAAATTCTTAGGAGCAATTTTTAAAAGAGCATATTTAATTTTATTTTCATTAAGAAAACTTTTTTTGTCAAGTAAGGTACCAGCATGCCTCACAGTCTCTAAGGTTCCTCATTGTGTTATCTGATGACACAGCAAAGGTGCTGCTTTGAGTTACCTTTGGAGTCAATTACTGTGACTTAGCCATCCTCCAGAAAGGACGCAGGTAAAGCATCTCTCAGAGGTACCTATTTGGGTGCCCTTGAAGCATTGCTTTGGATGCTTGCTCCTCTCTTCCAGTAGTTTCCTCGCTCTCTTCCAGACTCCAGTTCTTTTAAAGGATCTTTTTCTTTTGCTCTAGGGTCATTATGTATTAGCAGAAAGTCAACCAGAATTGGAGGAAAAGCAAACCTCTACCCTCTCCGGTGCAGTCCAGGTTCAACCCTCTGCACACAGTGACTCTCTGGACTCCACAAGCCCCAGCCAACAGCAGACTACACAGTATATCATCACGACCACCACCAATGGGAGCGGGAGCAGTGAAGTACATATCACCAAACCATAGATTTCATCCTGCCCCTGGAGTCCAGAGCTCAGACCACATCTTCTCATTCGAAATCTGAAGCTTCAAACACCTAGACCTCTTTTTAAAGATTTATTACTCATTCAAGAGTTTGGAAATTACAATTTTGACACACATATGCCAGGGGTGATTTTTGCCAAGGTCATCTTTACCCAATTGACTCTTCAAACCCTTGGGATTTCTGCCATGGAATGCAGTTCCTTCAGGGGAAAGTTGACTTCCAGATGGAGAAACTCGGCCTTGCTCTTGAGCTGGTTGTTTGTTTTCGTTTTTGAACACACTGACAAGCCTTACTGTCCCTTTGTGGAAATACTAAGTGGCATATTATGTTCATACCAAAGGTGGACACAGGATTACCAAGTCCATGGTCATTGGACTTCTGAAACCCAAGCTATGGCATCAAAAGAGAAGGAGTATTTACTTCATGGGTGTGATTAGGTCAGAACCACTTTATCTCATGCATTTGAGTTTTCAGTAATTTGACAAAGGCAGCTTATTGGATGAAGACTTTAAAATGATAAGATAAAGGTTTGATGGTGGTGTTCTGAAGGAGAAACTGTCATCTAAAATTTTCTTATTGCTGATCTCTCTCTTTCTCTCTCTCTCCTATATGAGGGATCACCGTGCTGTCCAGTACAGCCTTGAACTCATGGGCTCGTGAGATCCTCCTGCCTTAGCCTCCTACGTAGCTGGGACTACAGTCAGGCACCATCATGGCAGTTGTTTTTAATCTTTCTTATTTGGGAAAACCTAATGGGCAGTGGTGGTGCTCCTCACAGATGCTGACCCCAGCAGATCTGGCCTCATGTTCCACAAGTGTAGACTCCCTGGAAGACATGCAATCCCTGTTGCATGATCTCAACAGGATTTAAAAAGCCCCTACATTAAAGCTCTGCCTCCAGGCTTCTGGTTATATATAGCTATGTTTAAGAAGGAAATACTGGTTCTATGAAAAATTACTAAAAATACAAATTGAGGATATATATGTAGATACATATATATGTAGATACATATATATACACATACATATGGAGAGAGAAAGACAGACAGACAGAACTGAAACCTTGCCCTGCCTGGCAGGATTCATTTACTGCTCATTAGTAAAGGTTGAGTTCCTTACTCCTACTGGGTTCATCAGGTGTATGTATAACACTTTCTGTGTGATGCTGGGAATCAAAACCCAGGGCCTCTTGCATGTTAGGCAGGTTTCCTACCATTGAGCTACAACGCTAGTCCTTGCATCACACTTGTGTTCACAGCATTGGGTATATTTTAGTACTTTCAGTACTGTCTTAAAAATGAAGAGTCTTTGAACTTGGGTAGAAAGGTGGTCTTTCTTATTCCTAAGCTTTTTAAACTTTAAGCATATTGTAATTTACCCAGATCTTGTTATAAGATGACCAACTTCCCACTTAGGGCAAATAAAAATAAGGGGACCATTGTAATAATGAGGTAAAGGATGGGTGTAGAGGAGAATTAACATTGGTTGGGAGAGGAAAGCAGTTTTCTGTGTGATAGTTGTCTTCTATGTGTTCCTGTTTGGGAATCTTGTTTGCTGTGGATCTAGTGGGGAAGTATTGCCCTTCTTTTTACTGCACATTCCAGTTGTACCCATAAGACATCTTAAAAGCTTGTATTTTAACAACTTTTTGTGACATACATTTTAAAAATAATTATTGTAGAGTGAATTTACCACTCCAGATCAGGAAGACCTAAGTTCATTTCAAATGAAGTTAACTAATTTATTTTATTTACATTTCTGAGGAAAAACTGGGTCTGTGAATTAAGAAATAGACTATCTTCTGTGTGGTAAAGATGCCTTCCTGAAAAGTAAACATTTGGTTTTAAGTCACTATTATGTAGATTCTGCACTTTCCTTTTGAGATCTCATTCATAGACTTATGTCTGAAGATTTGGGCATGAAAAGAACTTGAGAAAATTACCTCAAAAATGTGTGGAAACTGAAAATGAACTCTGTATCTTTGATAACAAAAAGGTAACAATATTTTCAACATAAAATGTTGACTCCAAGTCACAAGAACGTAAGACTCTGGTTCCCAAAGTCCTGTAGTGCAATAGCTAACTATCGCAGTCTCAGCCATCCCAAAGTCCTGCAGTGCAATAGCTAACTATCGCAGTCTCAGCCATCCCAAAGTCCTGTAGTGCAATAGCTAACTATCGCACAGTCTCAGCCATCTCAAAGGCACAGTTCTAGTTTCTGTAATTTAAATTTGACTGTTAGAGCTGGCATGGTGGTGCACACCTTTAATTCCAGCACAGGAGGCAAAGGCAGGTACATCTCTGAGTTGGAGGCCACTCTGATCTACAAAGAGTTCAAAGACAGCCAGAGCTACACAAAGAAACTCTGTCTTGGAAAACAAAAACAAACCAAAATAAACAAACAAATAATTTTGGCCTGTTGGAATCTCTTTACTTTGAGCCAGTAAGGTATCTCCCCACTTCTCAGGAATAGCCCAGTGATTAAAATAAAAAGCCAATCACTGAAGGAATGTTGGTTTTATGTTAGTTATTTTTTTAAGTTTTAAAATACACAGAGGAAAAATACTGTTGAAGGACTTTGTTTTTTTCTCTTCTAAATTTTTTCTTTTTTTGGTTCTTATGTGGAATAAATAAATACCATAACATATATCATCAACCAGAGATGTGGGTGGCAGAGAAGATACCACTTTAAGATCAGGTATTTTATGAATTTATCCCAAGGTATCAGAAGGGATGGCAGAGTATAATCCCTCTGACAGCCTGAATTGGGGAACATGTATGTTCCAGTGTCTACATGGTGACCTTTCCTCAGATACTATGACACTGTAGACTGCATTCAGTACAGTGTGAATACTTTGAAGTGGGTCGGATATAGATTTTTAACATTTTTATTGTTTAGTTTGTGCCCAGAGAAATGGATAGTTCATCATGTAAGATTCCTGTTTTTCTGGAACGACTTTCTGTTTTGATGTTCTTGAGTTATTTTCTGACCTGGAATTGTCTTTTCAAAAAAAAAAAAAAATTCTCAAAACATCAAGAGCTAAAAAAAACCTAATGAGATGCTGAAGCTGGCCCATTGGTTTAAAGTATTGATTCTATCCTGTTATTTAAATGTGAACATTTATTGTATATTCAGTGAGTTATAGTGTTAATAGTCTTGTGCTACCCAGCAAGTGTAAAAATTAATAAATATTTTTTTAATAATTATGTTTTTTTTTGTGTGTGAGAGTGTGTGTGCAGGGACTACTGATATGGTTAAATAGTTTCTTTTAAGTATTGCACCCGTAGGCACAGCCATCTGGTCTTCATAGTGAGTTCTAGGTTAGTCCAAGCTACAGAGTGAAACCCTGTCTTAACACTCCTCTCTTCAAAATATTACCCTTTAGTTTCTGATTCCTAATCCTGCCATTCAAGAACTTTGAAATAGCCAGGCGGTGGTGGCGCATGACCTTAATCCCAGCACTCGGGAGGCAGAGGCAGGTGGATCTCTGTGAGCTCGAGGCCAGCCTGGTCTACAAGAGCTAGTTCCAGGACAGACACCAATGCTGCAGAGAAACCCTGTCTCGAAAAACAAACAAACAAACAAAAAAGAAAAGAAAATCCCATCCTCAAGAGTAGAACCCTCTAAGGGAACCAAGGCCAGTTGGCATAGGAAAACCTAACTATGATGAATGATTGGAGGCTCAGTGTGGAGAAATCTGAGAGAAAAAACTCCAAGGCAGGGTTGGAAGGCTCTTGGAAAGGTAAACTCCATATTGGGTGACTCATAACCACTTGTTACTGGAGCTCTGGAGATCTGATACCTCTGGTCTCTCAAACACCTGTTCTGTGCACATGCTCATACACACACAGACACACACAGACACACATACTTTCAAAAATTCCAGGAGATCATCAAAATATTGGGGAAGGAAGGGGGTCCTATGTTTCGTGAGCTCATCAGGTTCTTATAGTAAATACTGAGAAAGTTTAAAACCAAATCATAGGGCTCTAGAGTGCTTCCCCTTCCTCCTCAGCTTAGCACTTTACTAAAGGCCTGCCTCTAGAAATTCTTTTTAACCAGGACACCATGTCCAGCTATCAGGAAGAAATGACTTGAGCCCGGAGAGACTCAAGGGTAGAACGCTTGCCTAGTATGTACAAGGCCCCATGTTTGTACTGTAAAATAAAACATAAATTACAAGAATTTGTGCTATTCTCAGGCCTTGTCCCATGAAGAAGTCACATGGCTCCTGGCACAAAACAAAAAAAGAAAAACCAAACAGAACACAGTTTAAGGGTGTTTACCACCAAGACAGAATTCGAGAGAGAGCAAGAGATGGAAAGGGAGAGTCAGACCTAGCAAAAATGTTTTCAGACGATTTGTCTGATAAAGGATTGTTATCCAAAATAGACAAGGAACATAAACTCAAAAAAAGAGAAAAGAAATAAACAACCTTAGTGAAAAATGGCCCAAAGACATCTTAGCAAAGAATATACAAATAACAAATGAATATATGAAAATACACTCCATGTTTGTTATCACCAGGCAACTTCAAATTAATATCAAAACAATACAAGGCTTTGGGTGCGGCTCAGAGGCAGGGTGCCTACATCCGATCCCCACCACCCAAACCAAAACCATATTATTTACTATCTCGTTGGAAAGAGAAGAGTGGAGGCACAAAGTGGTTATAGCAGTACTAGGACGTCTAAGGTAGGAGGATGGCAAGCTGAAAGGCAAAATGATGGAGACTGTTAAAAGATCAGTGGTTGCCGGAAGTAGAGAAGTAAAGATGAGTAGGTGGGGAATAGATTAATTTAAATTTTAAATGAATTAAAATAGATTAATTTTGGGGGCGGTCAGTGAAACAATTATCACTCAGATTCATCAGCATAGATTCATCAATTATAAAAAAATGTATCTCACCTGTGTGGGTGAAGATTATGTGCATGTGTGTGTAGGCAGGGGCAGGGAATTTGTGGCAAACCTATTCTTCGTTAAATTTTGCAGTGACAAAAATTTGAAGTGACCCTAAAACTGCTCTAAAAATAAAGTCGGACAAAAAAAGGTAATGAATTGATACTGTCCTGTCTGGTCACGCAGAACGATGCTTCATACTTGGTTTTCATAGTGCTCATTTTATTCCTACGTACATTTCATAGTTCATCAGTTCATACTTGGTTTCTAACTCTAACAAGATCTACGAATATCTGTGGAGCCAGTAGGGGCACAAAGATTTAGCTATATTTGGAAAGCACTATGTTCCATTGAGGGAAGGACATTAGCATGGCATGTCCTGCTCCTCTGACATGTCTACTAAGCTGAAAAGAACTGTGGAGTCTATACAGGACTAGAGAGCGAAGCTGGGGGGTACTTGAGAAGATGCTATTTCTAAATAAGACATAGTCAAGAGGAGCAGTGATAATGAGTGAGAAGAGTACGGTTTTCCATGTTTGTGCTTCTCCAGCTAGGGTGGGCGTTCTACTTGGCCAACCTTCACACTACAAGAGTTCCTCCACTGTCCGGTGGCCTCAGCAAAGCCTTCTGGATAGAGCGGTGCTGCTGTAAGCGTTTTCTCCTTCTGCAGGGTAGCTTCAGGAAGTCCCTGAAACTGACCAGATTCCCTAGGCGCCTCTCTGCCAGAGCAAACAATAAAGCTGAGAGTCCCCCACAGGTGGAAGGAGGCTGAGCTGCAAAGAGAACTCTGAGAGGGAAGGAGCTGCAAAGACTCGAGACCAGATCAGCCGCCTGAAAGAAGCAGAAACCAGCTGAGCTCACCTGGAAGAGGTTTAGAGCAACTGAGGCAGCTGGAAAGGGCATTCTCCAGCCTGTTGAGCTGCCTGCAGGCTATGCAGTGTGTTCCAGGTTTCCTGCTTTTGTGAGCTGTCACGCATGCTGGGGTGGGCCTTGATGATGCAGCTGTCTTTGAGTCATTTCTGCTCCTATAAGTAGCCCCCTCACCCATTCTCCTGTAAGTAACCCCAATAACACCATTGGTTCATCAAGTTGGACTTTGGTGGCATGGGATCCCTATGGTGAGCAGACGTGCGTTGCGTCTCCTGGGACAAATTCTGTCACACAAGTGGTTAGCACGGCTCTTGGTCCTGCTGTGCTCTGCTTTAGCAGCCGGTGAAAAGGTGGAAAAAAATGAAAGACGTGGAAGGGACCGACCGAAAAGGTCTGGAGCTGTTCAGATGCTGCCACAGGCTCCACCCCAGCCCGTCCCGCTCACTACGCCCCGCCCCGCCGTTTAGGTTACGCCCACAGGTCCCGCCCCTTCCGCTGCCGGAGCCCTGAGCGTGCGCGCACCCAGACGTCTTTGCGGGAGCGAGCGCGTCTCGGAGCCCGCGGCCGGACGAGCCAGCGGGGGAGACCCGCGGACCCGACTGAGGTTAGGGCGAGCCCTGGCATCGGGAGTTGGAGGGTGCCGGGTGAAGGGAAGAAGCGGAGCGGAGGGAAGAAGGGGGACTCCGAGATCTCCGTCGCCGTAGGCACGCGGCGAGCCCCACGCGTGGGCCTGCAGCAGCCGGGTGGGCGAGGGTTAGGGTGAGGACGGGTGGGGGAGGGGCGGGGCCGCGGCGCGCTGCGCGCAGGTGGGGCTGGCAACCGGGGGACTACGGCCCGAGCGAGCGAGAGCCTTGCCTGCCGGCGCCTCGCGAGGGTCTGGAGGGTAGGCTAGCCCAGGTGCAGGGAGGAGGCCTTCCTGATGAGCGAGGAAGTCCGGGACACCCCAAGACTTAAAAGTCCACGGCTTCCGGGGTTCCAGCTCGCAGGTGGCCGCCTGCGTTTCTGATTTTGAGTTCTTGTGCGGAAAAAGTGGCAAGGCAGAAGTTGTCACTAGGTACTACGTTTAGCTTACCCAACCGTAGGCATTGGAAGAAGCTTATGAGTGAGTTGTGTAAACCGCACCTGTCAGTTGAGGTACTGACTTTGTAGGCTGGTCTATGCCACTTGCGTTAAGCGGATTTATTTCCAAGCATCAGGTTTCTTCTACTTTTTTTTCCTATCTTGTTCCTTTCTCAGTTATTTAGCCGCCACATGCATTCAGGATGCCCTCATCTCGTAGCGTGCTGAAGATGTCGGGATAACACAGTTGCCTGGGGACAACACAGTTTGCGTCCGTGTAACACTGTATCTTTCCATCTGAAATGTTGTCAGAACTTGAAATCATTTCGCAGAAAAGTACTTCATTCTAGGTCGATCCCAGGCCTGCACTTTGTCGTTTGAGAACTTGGGAAGTGGGAAGGGTTTTCAAAGTTATATAAACTCATTTAGCGACCGATTCTTCACTGTAAGATCCCAAGAGTGGAAATAATGGTAGGGAGGTCCCGGTTCAACTCTATCTACCTGTAGGTAAGGAGCCTGACACCTGGTGAGGTAAGATGTCACAGATTAGTGACAGCACAAGGGTAGAAATCTGGTGTTTTGATTAAGTCCAGTTCATCTTTCCATTTTTTGTGGGCTTTTTGGTCTTTTTTTTTTTTTTTGGTAGTAGGGGGTAAGAGAATGGATCCAGTACGTATAGGGTGAGTTCACTGTGGGTTGGCCCTTTGTGAGTTGTGGCCTCGGTTTCACGCCTGATTCTAGCTTTGGGAAGATGCTCTCTAAACATGTTCTTTCTTGTATTTACTTTTCTAAAAAGGGTTGCCAGCCCTGTTGAGTTAGTCCAGGAAAGAGGAGAACTGCATTAATTTACGTGGATCTGAAGATTAGATTGGCCACTGACAGCTAGTTGTAACGGTCTGGTGATTGGCGCCTTGGGAGTTATGTGGACTGATGAAATCATGTCTAGCAGTTTTTATAATTTAATTGAGAGTATATGCAAGAGGTATAGTGGGTATTGTGTGTGCTGCTACCATCTGTAGGCAGGTCCACTTGGAGTTGGGCGAGTTATTTCCATACGTTGAGCCTCAATATTAGTATCTATAAGAAAGGTATAATAAGCACAGTTGTAAGAATTATGTGAGACCTGGCACCTAGTCCTCGAGAAATAGCTTATATAAGTTAGTATCTGAGCTTTATTAGTGTTTGTGGAATTTATGACTTTTTAAAAATAATCTTACATTAAAAATATTGTCATTGGTTGGGTGTTGGTGGTGCACGCCTTTAATTCCATCAGTTAGGAGATAGAGGTAGACAGATCTCTTTGAGTTTGAGGCCAGTCTGGTCTACAGAGCTAGTTCCAGGACAGCTAGGACTGAGAAACCCTGTCTCGAAAAATCAAAAAAAAAAAAAAAGTGTGTAAGTGTGCAGATATGTCACAGCATTCCTGTGAAGGTCAGAGGACAGTTTTCAGGAGTTATCTCCATTTGTGGTGGGACCTAGGGATCAAATCCAGGACATCAGGTTTGTGTGGCACACACTTTTACCCTCTGGGGTATCCTGCCAGTTCTGTAAATGGATTTTTCTTTCTTTCTTTTCTTTTTTTTTTTTTTTTTTTTTTTTTTTTTTTTTTTTTTTTTTTTTTTTTTTTTTTTTTTTTTTGGTTTTTCGAGACAGGGTTTCTCTGTAGCTTTGGAGCCTGTCCTGGAACTAGCTCTTGTAGACCAGGCTGGTCTCGAACTCACAGAGATCCACCTGCCTCTGCCTCCCAAGTGCTAGTATAAATGAATTTCTAATGAACTTTTTAACAATTCAACAGTTACTAAAGAAATTATGTTCTAATAGATTATTGACCTTGGAACTTGTAGTTATGGACCATGATCTCTCTTTTATTTATTGTTTTTTTGATACGGCCTCATGTCATACCCCAGGCTGGCCTGAACTTGTGATTCTCCTGCCTCAGCTTCCCAAATGCTGGGATTATGCTCTTGATTCACCGTGTCTGGTTTATCACTCAATTCTCAAATCTTTTTCTTCTAAAAAATGAAAGTGTAAGAAACTTAAGAATTTAGGAGCTGTTATAAAAGCATTGTGAAAAGTCTTACTCGTAAGACTTGAAAATCTGTTGGAAAAGGGCTATTGAAAGGGAGGGAGAAGCCGGGTGGTGGTGGCAAATGCCTTTAATCCCAGCACTCGGGAGGCAGAGGCAGGCGGATCTCTGTGAGTTGGAGGTCAACCTGGTCTACAAGAGCTAGTTCCAGGACAGGCTCTAAAACTACGGCGAAACCCTGTCTTGAAATGCCAAAAAAAAAAAAAGGGAGGGAGGAGAGCAGTATGGTTTGGGGAAAGGACGGAATGTAAGAAGAGAGTAGAGCCAGGCATGCTTATTCACTCTGTACTACTTGGATACTGACACAGGAGGATTGTTGCGTGTTGAGGCCAGCCTGGGCTACATAGTGATTTCCGGGCCATTTTGGGATGCAGAATGAGACCCTTCCCCTGCCTTATAGATTTGAGATTGAATATTTGCCTCAACCAGATCTCTGCTTTTCTGTGTCAAGGTGTATATTTTTGTGTAGAAACCTGTGGAGAAGAAACAATGGATTCTTTGGATCACATGCTGACAGATCCCCTGGAACTGGGTCCCTGTGGAGATGGCCATGGTACACGGATCATGGAAGACTGCCTTCTGGGTGGAACCAGGGTTAGTCTGCCTGAAGACCTTCTGGAGGATGTGAGTGATAGTGTTTTCGCAGCCATTTCCCTCCCCCTCTTCTGAACCCTTTCCTCTGTGCCTCTGCCTTTCTCGCTCCCTTTTGTTTTCTACATTTCAGCAAGCGTTCCCTTATTACCTTTTAAAGTGTAGTGTAGTTAGTATTCTGATTAAGGAAGAGAGTATAAACTGTAGTTACATGTTTGATCAACAAGTCAAAATAATAGTAGCATGATATAAGTCAACACTATTATAACATAATTTTCTCTAATAAGCAAAAAAGGTTAAATACTTTAAGAGCAGAATTATGTTTCCCTAAAAATGGATTTTCTGTTGTGAATCATTAAACAAACCCAGATTTGTCTATGTCCATAAGGTAGGTAACCTTCTGGTCAGGAGTAATATGTGGTTTGGGGTAGAACATCAGCATGCCTTGACTTTCACAGGTCAGATGTATCATTGGTAAGGAGGCTACCAACTATTAAGAGAGTGCTTTCCTATGCTCTCTCTTTCTCCCTCTCTTCCTCTCTCATAGGGTCTCATAGCCCAGGTTAGTTTTGACTTCACCATGTAACTGATGATGGCCTTGAACTTGGGATCCTTCCTTATTTCCCAAGTGCTGGGATGATAGATGGTACCACCATGTTTGGTTTATGTGGTGCTGGAGATAGAACCCATGGCTTTGTGCATGGTAGACAGCCATTCTGCCAACTAAGCTACATCCCCAGCCCAGAAACAAGCATTCTGCCAACCGAACTTCATCTCTAAGCGTTATTTGTATTTTCTTTGTGTACTCTTTCAAGGACATATCTTTATGATATCCATTCTATCATCAGATGTTTATTTTATTTCATGCCAGACATGGTTAGATGCTAAAACTAAAATTGAATGCAAAAATGAATTTTGAGGGAAAGATATTAGATAGTGAGTTTGAGGTGATTTGGATACATTCATGAAAGGGTGTTTGGTGGTTGAATTATCCTGTAGCTTCTTGCTTAAATTTCCATGACTCTGTTTTGTTCTTAGGGTAAAGTCACAATTACCTACCAGGCTTACGTGTCCTTCTGTCTGCTGTCACACCTTTCCTCTCCTTGGTCCAGCCAAAAATGGTCTGAAGTTGTTAATTAAAAAATAAAAAAAATTATAGATAAGTGTATATAAACAAATACCTGTGTATAGGCACATTTATATATTATGTATATATTTAAAGTAGTGATAAAACATGCATGTGTGTAGGTGTAAGTAAATTCATTCACTGTATTTTTACATATTTAGGGGCTGAAGCTGAAAGATCACTTGCACTCACAAGGTCAAGACCATCTTAAAAATGAAACCATCAAAAAACAGGTTCCACCTCCCCCAAAACTGTGTAGCTCAACTATGTAGCTCCCACCCAGGGTAGTACAGAGTTAATGCCATTGAAGACCCTATGTATTTTTCTCTGTTTTCCTTCATTACCTCTCCATTTCCCCCAACTGATAATTATTTTTGCTGTTAATTCGTTTCTATGGCATTTCTCTGTTTTTTTTTTTGTTTGTTTGCTTGTTTTGTTTTTCAAGACAGGGTCTCTCTGTGTAACAGTCCTAGCTGTCCTGGAACTAGCTCTGTAGAGCAGGCTGACCTCGAACTCACAGAGATCCACCTGCCCCTGCCTTCTGAGTGCTGGGACCACCACCCACCTGGCTTGTTCTTTTTCCAGCGTATTTTTCCCCTTTTCTATTCTTTTAACTATCTTAACATTATCTCAGGTAGACTTTCTTGAACTGTGTACTTCTGTATACTTTAACAGTTCTTGAGTTACTTTGTACCTGTGTGTTATGCATATTATTTGGTACATATATATTGAGTGAATTAAAAGTGAAATCCATGTTGGACTTGGTGCCTGCTTTTAATCTCAGCACTTGGGAGGCAGAGTCAGGTGTTTCCCTTTGAGTTCAAAGCCAGTTTGATCTATATAGCAAGTTCCAGTCAGCCAAGACTACATATCTCAAAGTAAAATAAAATATATATTAATTAAAAAATTGAAGTCAATTCTGTTTTCTGTTTTTTCTTAGTTTTTTTAGTCACCTCTTCTTAGACATCCCCCTCCTAATTTTTTCTTGCAGCTTAGTTTAAGTTGAATTCACATGGCTGCCATCATACTCTAGTTGGCAGAGATAGCTTCCAAATGGGCTTCTCTTGGATATAATTTTCCTCTGGATTATACTGCTATATTGTGGTTTGTGTGCTGTCTTTAATAAACTCTTATTTGTTTTGAGATACGGTCTTGCCATGCAGCCCAGACTGTACTTAAACTCATAGTCCTCCTGCCTCAGCCTCCCAGGTGCTAGTATTATTGCCATAACCAGTTATTCTCTGACTTTTAGAATTGAGTCAAGATCATTAGAATTTTAGTCTGTTTAACAAAACTTGAGGATAGCCGGGTGGTGGTGGCGCACACCTATAATCCCAGCACTTGGGAGGTAGAGGCAAGTGGATCTCTCTGTGAGTTCGAGGTCAGCCAGGTCTAAAAGAGCTAGTTCCAGGACAGGCTCCAAAGCTACAGAGAAACCCCGTCTTGTAAAACTAAAAAACAAACAAATAAACAAAAACAAAAAACCCCCTGAGGATCATAATGATGGCTACGTAAGATATGTGAATATACCTAAAACTCCTGAACTGTGTACCTAATAGTGATAAAATGGTAAGTTTTATGCTCTATGAATTTGGCTGCACAGACAGAAAACATCAGACGCCTATTTATCTGTTGCTTACTTTTTCTCCAAATTCTCCTAGCCTGAGATATTCTTTGATGTCGTCAGCCTCTCCACATGGGAGGAAGTCCTAAGTGATTCTCAGCGTGAACATCTCCAGCAGTTTCTGCCTCAGTTTCCCACAGACAATGTGGAGCAGCAGAATGAGCTCATCCTTGCCCTGTTCAGTGGGGAGAACTTCCGCTTTGGAAACCCTCTTCATATTGCCCAGAAGCTTTTCCGAGGTCTGTAGTTCAGTGTTTTGTTTTTGTTAGAGTTGAGTACACATTCACTTAGGCACATATACCTTTCATTTTTATCCTGATTTTCCTATACTAATGTGACCTCTGAGGAGAGTGGTTTTGTGTATTTATTTGCTGTCGTGCTATTTTTAAAAAATATGATTGTATTGATTTATGATAAGAAATATATAATAGAACTTAGCTATGTAACCATCATAAGAAATAAAATATTGCCAGGCAGTGGTGGTGCACGCCTGTAATCCCAGCACTCAGGAGGCAGAGGCAGGTGAATCTCTGTGAGTTCGAAGTCAGCCTGGTCTATAAGAGCTAGTTCCAGGACAGCTAGGGTTGTTTACACAGAGAAACCCTGTCTGGAAAAACCAAAAAAAAAAAAAAAAAACCCAGAAAAAAACAAAATATTGCCAGCATCCCAAAGATCATTATGACAGATTTTTAAAATTTGGGGGGAGGGGGAAGAAACCAGTTTACTATTTGCTTTTTTTTTTTCTTTTCCCTACAGAAAAGCATGACAGCTCACCACCATGTACATCTTTCTCTTTTAAAGATGGGGTTTCACTGTGTAGCCTGGGCTGACCTTGAGTTTAGGACAGTACTTTTGCTTTAGTCTACCTGGAATTTCACACGCAGCCACCGCTCCTGTCTTAGCATGTGTATCTGTTCACAAAGGACATCTCCCACATAATCATAGTCCTGTTAGCTGACTCTAAGAAAATTTGCACTGAATGAATAACATAGATGTTCCTTGCTTTTTTTCCCCCCTATTTTTCCCCCTTTTTTTGGGGGGGGCCAAGGTCTCTCTTACTATGTAGTCCTGGCTGGCCGGGAACTCCTGTGGTGATCTTTGCCTGAATTGGCTATTACTTCAAGTATTCCAAGACAATTTGAGGTCACTCTTAGATTCACAGTTTGCTCTTTATCTATGGAGAAAAGCTGAAGCCTCTTCCTTGTTTCTCAGTTGACTTCGTTTTGGCAGACTTGCCAAAAAGGGCATTGGTATTTCCTTAACTTACATTAAACTGAAATACTTGATATTGGCTAAAGGCTAGAGAGAGCAGACCTATCATTTCAAATCTCTTGTTTTCTTGTGGATTTTAAATTTGTATTTTTTTTTTTTATGAGTAGTTTTGGAGATTTTGGAGATTGAATTCTCACATGCACATGCTAGGCAAATGGTCTGCCAGTGAGCTGCAGCCCAAGTCTCCTTTATTTTTGTGGGTTTTTGTTTGGTTTGGTTTGGTTTTTGAGACAGGGTTTCTCTGTAGTGTTGGAGCCTGTTCTGGCTCTCGCTTTGTAGACCAGACTGGCCTTGAACTCACAGACATCCGCCTGTCTCTGTGTGCTGGGATTAAAGGCACACACCACCACTGCCTGGCCCAAAGCCTCCTTTATTTTTGTAAGAGATAGTCCTCACTTTGTTGTTCAGAGTATCCCTAAACTGGGTTTATAATCCTCTTACCTGGCCTTCCAAATGGCTGGGGTGATAGGCACACCGCTATACACAGCTGTTTTCTTCTTTGTTGTTATTAGTTTAAAGACAATTTTTCTTTTGGTTGGTAACAGTCTATTTCACTATGGCTCAGGTCTCTGGCAGGATTTAGAGGGCTCTATAAGGGCTCTTATGCAGTGAGCAGTGCTGCAGTGCACCCCCACACAGTATGATTGTGTGGTAAGTATACAGACAAGTGATGGAGGAAGAGACAGATTTCTGTGTATTTCTCTGACTAGAAACTATGTATTTCTCTTTGTATTTCTGTGTATTTCTAGTTTTACTGAAGATAATTGTGTTACTGTGGTTATTATGGTTTCCAGCTTTAATTGAGCTATCATTGTTTTTCACCATTCATTAATTTTGGGTCTCTCTCTTGATTCTCTTAGTCTTTTTATTTATTTATTTTTTATTTATTTGGGTTTTTTTTTTTTTGGTGCTACAACCACATCCTCTTGTATACTCATTACATATGTGTGGACTGATGCATTTATAGTTGTACCTGTGTTTTTAAGATGGACACTTTAACCCTGAAGTGGTCAAGTATCGTCAGCTCTGCTTCAAGTCACAGTACAAGCGGTATCTCAACTCCCAACAGCAGTATTTCCATCGGCTGCTAAAACAGATTCTTGCTTCCAGAAGTGTAAGTAATGCTCAGAACTAGGTATTCAGCATGGGCAGTGACCTGGCAAGCATAGCTTTAAGTAGTGGTTATGATGTAAAAGCCAAGAGAACCATTAACAAAAGTTGGGCTTTCTCTTATCCTCTTATGAGCAATTGTTTAGATTTCAGAGATGTTGAAACATGAAAAACAAAGTACTTCCTAGAATCAGCAAAGGGACTCAGACTCATTGGCTATTGAGGCTGTCTAGGATGCTTTTGGAGTTGATGTACAAATACATGCTGGCTCTGACTTTGTCTCATATGTGTAGAACAGAATTTGGTGGCCTCATGATCCCTTCTAGTTTGATAATTCTCTGAGGCAGACTTATTAGGAGTTCTTAACTTTATTACATTTTTATTTACTTAATTTGTGTGCAAGTGTGGGTGTGCATGTGCCACAGAGCATGTGTGGCACTTAGAGGGCAACTTCTTAGAGTCTGTCAGGCTTGTGGCAAGTGTCTTTACCTACTGTAACCTGTTACAGTTTGAATTATTCTTTGAGATTTAGTATAGAAATACCTGTATGTTTAGTATAAGTATTAATTCTGAATGGAACAGGTCAACGCTAAAATTGGTTATTTTTACCATGTAATTCAGGTTGGGTGTTTCTTTTTTTCCTTTAAAAAATTTTATTTTGGGGTGGGGGGGCAGGGTTTTTTGTGGCCCTGGCTGTTCTGGAACTAGCTCTGCGGATTATGCTGGCCTAGAACTCACAGAGATCTGCCAGCCTCTTCCTACCTCTGCCTCCCAAGTGCTGGGATTAAAGATGTGTGTCACCACTGCCTGGTAAGTGTTTCTTACTTGAAGTGCTTACAACCAGGAATGTTTTGAATTTAAGATTTTTTTCAGAGGTCTGGAATACTTGTATATATTTTTTGGGCTAAGACACAGTTGTAAATAAAATTAGATTTGACAAAAATATATATAGACTGAAGGTGATTTTGCAAAGTATTTGCAGTGTATTTCTTGGGCTTCAGTCTATGACACAAGATGAAGTATAGCTATTTTCACTTGTGGCATTGTATTGGTATTCATGAAATTTCAGATTTTTTTATATCATGGATGATCAAACAGAAATTTAGGTACATTTTATTTATACATAATCATATCATTTATTTCTTTGTTGTTTGGAGGAGTGAGAATTAGGCTCTTTTTTAACATTAAAGAAAATAAAACAGGAATTTGGAGACTGTCCAGAGAGCAAGATTTGATGATGACCTGGCCTCTCTGGACTCTTGATAGGATCTATTGGAGATGGCGCGTAGGAGTGGCCCTGCTCTTCCCTTTCGACACAAGCGCCATTCACCATCCCGAAGCCCTGAAGAGCGGGAGTGGCGGACCCAGCAGCGTTACTTGAAGGTCTTGCGGGAAGTGAAGGAGGAGTGTGGTGACACTGCCCTGTCCTCTGATGAAGAGGGTGAGTGTCTTTGGGTACTTCTGGGATTCTAGGGTACTGGAGCCAGTGGTAGCCATGTATTTCCAATAAAGGAGCCCTCTGAGTTGTCTTGTTTGGGGGTGGAGAGTGGGACTCATCAGCTCTTGGTGGTTGAGTTGTGGAGACATTGTGTTTAAGAGTGACTACATGCCCTCTTTACTCTTGTGCTCATGTGGCACTTAGGTTAGATGAGAACATCTTGGACAGATCCCTGCAGGACAGGGCCTTTCCTCTGGTCCCATTGTGCCACTTGAGAGAACTGCTTTTCCCCTTACAGGAGAGTAGTAGTGACTGTTGGCCTGCTGCAATGCGACCCCATCACTCTGTTGAAGTCTCTCTCCTGGAAGAGCCGTTTAAATGACCTAAGTGTGCTCCAGCTCATCTGGGGAAGGGTCAGAAAGGAATGTGGAACCCTGGCCTCCATGTTGTTGGCTTAGTCCTGTTGAACCCAAATGGCCACTTACCCAATCTCCCTATTGGAGTCCACAGCCACGTTGGATTTACAAGAAAAATTTTCTTTTGAAGATCTCAGCTCATGGCTTCCAAGCTCTCCAGTACGTTCTCCTAGTCCTGCGGTGCCCCTGAGGGTGGTGCCCACGCTTTCCACTACGGATATGAAAACTGCAGGTGAGAACTGAGCTGATGCTACTGCAGTTTCAAGACATCATGGTGTAGAAAAGTGAGAGCCCCTTAGGGAGGTAGGGACTAGATTCTTGCCTGTCAGGAAATAGCAGTGCTACTTAGAAGTGGGAGATTTGGAGAAGTGTGGTGCCATGCAGTACTGTTACCTTCTAGAGGTGGGCTTCCTTGCTTTCCTTTATTTTGAAATTGTCCTCAGGAGCTGATCAGTTGCTATTTTGGGCTAAAAAGGCATAGTCTTGCTTGAACTAGCAGTAGAATGTAGACCCAGACCCATAGCAACTCCCTAGGCTGTAAAGACAAAGAAGAACTTGAATTTGGAATAGGAAGTGGGAGAAGGCCAAGCCTCCTAAGTGTGTGTATGGGTCTGCTACCTAATTGAAGTCACTTGTTGGGCAGTGTGTAGACAAATGATTCCAGGAGCTGAACCTGGAACTGTGAAGACCTTTCTGCTTATAGTACCCAGAATCAGAAGTAGCTTCCTTTTGAACGTCTGAGTGACTAGGCAGATTTAAGTTAGAGCATCACGTAGTGAATGATCTGGTCCATGTGGTTTGGTTCATTTACTTTCAGATAAAATAGAGCTGGGGGACAGTGACCTGAAGATAATGTTAAAGAAGCACCATGAGAAGCGGAAACATCAACCAGTAAGATTGTGGTGGGAGTGGCGTTTGTAATGTTCACTCTGATGCTTTGGGCTCTCCTGAGACAGTGGCAGTCACTGTCAGAGACAGGAGCAGCAAGCGAGGCTACTTAGTATCAGAGGTATGAGAGGCCAGTCAATTGCTTTGGCTTTGTAAGGCATGGTTGACAGTGAGCTTCATTCAGTCTTTGTGGTTACACTGGTGTGTGAATGAATCATGATCTCCTCTCCCATTCCCAGAGGCTGAGTAGTTTATCCTTGGCCCTGGAGCCAGTAATGGCAGAACCAAGAGCCAAACTTTGTGCTCTTCTGTTTTGTGTTGCCTCCATTGTCATTTCACTGAAGACACAACAAGGTGGGGAAATGGCAGTGGAGGAGACAACCATCTGAGGCAGAGGGGTGAAGTAGGAAGATTAAGAAGGGAGAATTGAGTTCTTTATGTCTTCTCCACTTAACACAGATATCAAGCAGACCTCTTGAGTCTTCAGAATCTTATTTTCAGATTTGTAATCTATAATAGTATTTAAACTATTTTATGAGCATGTGAAAGAATGCAGAAGGGCTTTATGGACTGCAGCTGCCCTACAGCAGAAAAGGGGCCAGGTTTTCTGTGCACCACTGTCAAGACCGGTAGTTGGTGTTTCTATATATTTTAATTCAGCATGATTCCCTTAGGTGTCCCTGAACACTGTATCTATTGGGTAATTTGGCACAGTCACCGTCAGTTTGGGGTTCTGTTTTGGACCTCTATAACCAGATCTCTGATGTTGTATCTAGGATCACCCAGACCTTTTGACAGGGGACCTGACCCTCAGTGACATCATGACTCGAGTAAATGCTGGCAGGAAGGGCTCTCTAGCAGGTAAAGGATTATGGGTCCCCTCTTAGAAACCTTCACCTGACTTATGATGTTATTGTATGACATACTGTCTGTATGTGACAAAAATAAGTGGAACCATAGCTTTCTTTATACTGACCACCTTTGTTTTGTAATTGCCCTCTGAATGTCAAATTAGCACAGCAGGGTGTGGGGAGAGGGCTCAGTGGATACAGTACTTGGCCATGCGAGTGTGAGGACCTGAGTTTGTATCCGAGCACCCATGTAAGAGCTGGCTAAGTATCACAGCCTGCTGTGACTCCAGTACTCTGGAGGCCAGGAGGGGATCTCCTGGGCAAGTCAACTAGGTAGACCCTGTTTCTGTAATCAAAGTGGAGAGTGATTGAAGATGTTCCATGCCAACTTCTAGTCTTCATGTGCACATACATTTGCCACTACACATGAACATGCATACACATGAATACTCGAATAAAATGAAATCAGACCAAATCAGCACAGCGTATCATTAGGTGTTAAAATTAAATTATAAGTCATGTACTGAGCTTGGTTTTCAAAAAAAATCTAAGTGTCTTATTATTGAGTCTTTGATAGGCTTTGAAAAAGTAAATGCAGATAAAAACTTCTCACTTCATAATGCAGTTTTGTGAGTTGTGTTTTTTTTTTTTCCCCTTCCTAGCCTTATATGATTTGGCTGTTCTTAAAAAAAGGGTGAAGGAAAAAGAAAAGAAGAAGAAGATAAAATTGATTAAATCTGAGGCAGAAGATCTGGCTGAGCCTCTAAGCAGTACTGAAGGGGTCCCAACTCTCTCACAGGCCCCCTCTCCACTGGCAATATCGTCTATCAAGGAAGAGTGAGTGGGCCACAGAGATAACTGGCTGTGCTGGGCAGGAGGGCGTTAAGTACAGACTGCGTCCAGGCTTGGGACTTGTGTGAGCTGGCTGTGTGCTGAGCCCCAGGATCTCGCTGGGAAAATGTACCATGTTTTCTTTTCTTATAAGGAGGTTCAGAGGGCCTGAACCAATCTGGCATGTATTCTTGGTCATTTTGATTTTTCCTACATTGGAGAAGAAAAAAAAAAAAACCACTTTATAACATTGTGTGTGTGTGTGTGCACGCTATAACATTGTGTGTGTGTGTGTGTGTGTGTGTGTGTGTGTGTGTGTGTGTGCACGCGCGCATATGTGCACACATCTATGTTGTATATGTGGAAGTCAGAGGACAGATTGGAATAGTTGGCGCTCCCCTTCTACTGTGTGGGGCCCAGACATCAAACATTTACATTTTCTTCCCTCCTTTTTAGGCCCCTGGAAGACATCAAGCCTTGCCTTGGGATCAATGAGCTATTTTCCAGTTTTTTCTCTCTTCTGTTAGAAATCTTGCTGGAGGGTCAAGCTAGCCTTCCTATGGTAAGAGTTTCAGAGGTGTTCAAGTTTTGCAATTGCTGCACTCTTGAGTGGTCTCTAGCTTCTGCTTCTGGTTACTTTTTGTGGCTGTGGTAAAGATCATGGACCAAGCAACTCGAAGAGAAAGGGCTTTATTTCAGCATACAGTCCAGTCCATCAATAAGGGAAGTCAAGGTAGTTGTGAGGAGGAATGCTTACTGGCTTGCTTCCCATGGCTTACTCAGCTTGCTGATTGTATTACCTAGGACCACCTGCCCAGGTGTGGCACTATCCATAATGGGCTGGGACCTCCCACATCAGTTATTAATCAAGGGAATGCCTCACAGACTTGCCCACTGAAGTCAGATGGAGGCTATCCCTCAAGGAAGGTGCTCTCCCCAGAGGACTAGCTTGTGTTACCTTGACAAACTGACTAGCACTGTTGGGAAGAAGAGCTCAGCTGGATTCCTCCTACATCATTTCAGTTAACTTACATTGGAAATTTGGCAAATGATATACATGCCCTGCTGCTCTGACACATCTTGGGATTGTTGGTGTAATCAGAAACCCAAAGGTTCCTTCTTTTCCTCTCCCTCAGCTGGAGGATCGGGTTTTGGACTGGCAGTCTTCTCCAGCCAGCTCCCTCAACAGCTGGTTCTCTGCTGCCCCCAACTGGGCTGAGTTGGTGTTGCCTGCTCTGCAGTATCTTGCCGGAGAAAGCCGAGGTGAGGTCTTTTCTGTGGGGTTTCATCATGTTTTCCCTCTTTTGTCTAAAGAATTAATTCTTGCAGTAAACTGTAGCTGCTCATTTGTACAATAGTACATTTGCATCAGACACACCCTTTCTCTCCTTTCTTGACACATCAGAAAAAAACAAAAACAAACTCAGAAGCTCTCCAAGAGCTCAGGGTGAAGACCACTCTGAGGCTAACACTGTCTTAAGTGTATACCTACCTTAATGTTCTCCATTTCTTGCAGCGGTTCCTTCTAGTTTCTCTCCATTTGTTGAATTCAAAGAGAAAACCCAGCAGTGGAAATTGCTTGGTAAGTATTATAAGCCCCTAAGAGGCCTTTTTTCCCTTTCTCTTTCTTTCCTTTTTTTTTTTTTAAATGAGAGAAAGCAGTCAGTGATGGGAAGAATATCAGAAAGGAGGGTTTGGAAATTCAAGAGAGAAGGGGAAATGTGTCATAGTATTTCTGAGAAGGGAACATTTCTGAGGAGGTGCCACATTTCTTGTAGTGGTAGAAGGAAAGGAGATAGCGGCTCCACAGCAGTGAGCTCATGTCTGTTGTAAGGAGGCGGGGTGTGTGAAACTGTGACCAGTGAGAGCTGTGATGGCCCGTGGTAGTTTTTATTTTCTACCTACTGTGGCAGCCTCTGTCCGCTCTTCACTTGTTTCTCTGGCTGTCATCAGGTACCTCACTAGAAGAATGGAGATTGGATAGTTCATGATTGATTATGTTAGTTCGGCATGATGCAAAGCTCAGAGTACAGATCACTAAGATCTTTTTGTTTTTATTTTTAAGGGCAGGACCATCTATATCAGACTGACCTTTTAACTATGTAGCTAAGATGGCCTTGAACTGATCCTCCTGCCTCTGGCTCCCAAATATTGGAATTGCAAGGGTGACTCGACTTTGTGAGATCTTGATTTCAGTTTTCTTTTGGTAAGAAGTGAGATTGCTGGACCATAGGGCATATTTCTAAATTTTTTAGGAGCTGTCATACTGTTGCATGATGGCTATACCAGTTCACACTCTCACTAGCTGTGTACAAGGGTTCTCTTCACATCTCTGCCAGCACTTTTTTCTTTTTGGAGACAGGCTCTTTCTGTAGGGTTCTAAATGGCCTTGGAACTCCCCTTGTAGACCAGTCCTGCTTTAAACTCACAGAAGTCTTCCTCCTGCTTCTCCCTCCCAAGTGCTTGGAGTTTAGGTCTGGCACCATACTGGTCTCACTAATACTTTTTGGTCTTTTGGCTTTTTAAATAGTACCTACTCTGTGGTACTTCTCTGTGGTTAAAGATACTGCTGAGTCCCTTTCCTGTACCTTCTTCAGGCTGTTGTGAACTGTCATTTGGCAAGATGTCTAGATCTTGATCTATTTTTATAAGTAAGGTTATTATATTTTTGTGATCAATTTGTAGAAGTTCTTTATAAATTTTGATTAACTTTTTTGTTTTGGTTTTAGTTTTTCAAGACAGGGTTTCTCTGTGTAGTTCTGGCTGTCCTGGAACTTACTCAGTTGACCAGGCTGGTCTCAACTTGGAGGAACTTGGCCTCTGCCTCCACCTTCCAAATATTGGGATTAAAGACATATTATACCACTGCCTGGCAAACTACTTTTTATTATTTTACGTGTGGGTGTTTTGCTTGCATGTATGTCTATGCACTATAAATGTGCTTGGTGCCCAAGAATGTCAGAAGAAGCATTGAATCGCTTGGAACTGGAGTAGAGACAGTTGTGAGCTGTTGTGTAGGTGCTGAGGCTGGAACCCTGGGTCCTCTGGGAGAGCAGCAAGTGCTTTTAACTACTAAGCCATCCCCTTGTTTTTTTTTTTTTTTTTTGTTTTGTTTTTTGTTTATTTATTTTGAGGCAAATTTCTCTTGTGTAACCCTGACTGTCCTGGAACTGGACACCCAGGTGCTAGGATTAAGGGTGTGCAACATCACACCCAACTCGGTTAACTTTTTAGCTCATAGGTAGATTATAAATATTTTCTCCCACTCTATAGGTTGCCTTTTTCCTTCTGGTGTTTTCTCTACTGTACATTGGTTTTTGAGTTGAAGCAATCTCACGTGTGTTTTTCATTATTGTTACCTTTGCTTTTGATGTCATATAAAGAATCTCACCAAGATCAAGGCTGTGGTGCCTTTCCAAATGTTTTCTTACAGCTGAAGCCTTGCAATCAAATCTTTACTCCATTTTGGGTTTTGCATATGCTGTGACTTAAGAATTTAAGAAGAGGTCACAGAGTTAAGCTTTTTTGCCCCAAGTCTTCTTACTGTTCTGCCAGTGTGAGGAGTACATTTTCTCACCTACAAGAATAGGATCCTTCCCTCATGTAAACTTCTGTAGCATCCATATGACATTTACTTCTTGTAGGATTGATTTTATTTATATGAACTCATTATTCTGTAATGAGTCTTTTTTGTCCTGTTTGCCAGCTCCCAAATAACAACATGGAGTCTTCTTAGTTAATTATGGAAGCTTGACCTATAGCTTAGGCTTGTTTCTAACTGCTCTTTTAACTTAAATCAACCCATTTATATTAATCTATGTTCACACCCTTCACTGGCTCCACCACAGACTCAAAGCCATGCATGCGAAAGGTAAATGCCTTATGAGGTTGGCTATACCTGTAATGCTCCTCCTAAGAAAAAGTCTCAACTTCATCCAGGTGCCTGGTGTACAGTGACTACTCTGTAAATACTTACTGAAAAGATCTGAACAAGTGACATCCTGGGATAGTAGTCCAGGTAGTGGCATGAACATGTGGGAAGGACCAGTGATAGATTCTGACATGTTCTCTTTCTGGCATGGATAGAGCTGGTGAAGAAAAGGCAGGATTCTGAATAATACTTTAAATTTCTTACTTTTTGTGTGTACCCCCACCTCCACAGTTCAGTCTCAAGATAATGAAAAGGAATTAGCTGCTCTCTTCCACCTGTGGTTAGAAACCAAAGACCAGATCTTCTGTAAGGTACGTCTCTTATTTTTTCATTACTTGGGTTTTTAGAGCCCTTAAGTTAGTAAAAATTTTCTAGTTCATTTACCTGGTAATGTTTTCCCTTTTTTCAGCAGGAAAATGAAGATAGCTCAGATGCCATGACACCTGTCCCTCGAGTGTGAGTATAGTCTTATGGTGGGTAGTTTCCATGAAGCCATGACTTTTAACATTATTGCTGTGGATCTGCTGCCTGCTTTAGTGTGTTTGAGTTGTAGTGGACTGGAAGACCCTAGAAGTCCATGGGCTAATATGCCTCAACGTACTCTAGGAGGACATATATGCTTCTTAGTAAGAATGGTTCCTGACCACAGTAGTCTAAAGATGATCTGCCTTATAGATGGGCAGTTTCCTTGTGTACCCTTCCTGGTTTCCACTTCAGAATGATTAATCTAATTCAAGTTCCTCATTTTACTTGTAAAAAGAAATCCATGAAGTTCAGTGACTTTGCTAAAGGTGGTGTCTGGACCCTGACTAGAGTTCAGATCCTTTGCCTTCTAGTAGTGCTCTTCATGCTAAGTCATCTCATGTTCCTGATTCCTGCCTGTTCAAACTGGACAGAGGCCCGTCCTTACTGTAGCCATTACATGCATGCATGCATACATACATACATACTTACATACATACAAACATACACACACACATATGCGTTCACATAGTGGGGGTTTAGAACTCAACTTATTTGGAAGGCAGAAATAGCACTCTTGTTATCAAATATACTTGAAGTGCTTTGTTCTACCAAGAATGACATTCAACTGACTTTTTAGCAATGCTGAAAACAGTAGGTAAAGATGCCGTCCTCTTTCTGTTTATTGCAAACACCTGAGAATCCCAAGAATGGGGTAGCATGAGAAATATCAGCAAGACTTCTATGATGAGAACTGGAGAGTAGACTGAGTAGGACAAGTACTTTTGAAGGGACATTTTCCCATGTAGCTAAGGGAGATGACGTAGAATTCTTTATGTTCCAGAAGAACTGACTATGTGGTGCGGCCTAGCACAGGAGAAGAGAAACGGGTGTTTCAAGAGCAGGTAAGCTCTCTTCAGAAGCTGTATAGACAGAAGCACTGAGCCTGAGTTTTCCTTGATCTCAGCTCCTTGGATGTTCACATCCTTCAGCTCAGATAGTTGAGTTTACTTGTTGGGGTAGAACTGGTTTGGTAAAAGAGAAAGAAATTTTATTATTATTAGTATTATTTTTTTTTCTGGTTTTTCGAGATAGGTTTCTCTGTAGCTTTGGAGCCTGTCCTGGAATTAGTTCTTATAGACCAGGCTGGCCTGCCTCTGCCTCCCAAGAGTTGGGATTAAAGGTGTGCACCACCACCACCTGGTGGGAAAGAAACATTTTCTTTTTTTTCTTTCTTTTTTTTTTTTTTGACTGTCTTTTCTTCCAGGTAGCAGAATGCATTTTACTTCCTTGCCATTTCCTAGGTTGCCATTTCCAGGTTCCTAGTTGTGGGGACTGTCTTTTTTTCCACTATGGTTGGGTCATAGTTCTTTGCTTGTTTCCTCCTTATTGTAACATCTCATTTGATCCATTTATTTTAAGGGAGTGCTAGAAAGAACCCCACTAATTGTGACATGGTAATTTTCTGACTTTTTTCTTGGTAGGAGCGTTACAGGTATAGCCAACCTCATAAGGCATTTACCTTTCGCATGCATGGCTTTGAGTCTGTGGTGGGGCCAGTGAAGGGTGTGTTTGACAAGGAGACCTCCCTCAACAAGGCTCGTGAACATTCCCTGCTGCGTTCTGACCGACCTGCCTATGTCACCATTCTGTCTCTTGGTATGTGGCATGCATGCCTTTATTACTAGGAATTTCTTATTTTTACCTCAGAACTTTCCTCAGATTAAGTCTGTATTTCCTGTACCAAACCTTAACCCCTCGCACACTCCAATCATTGAGGATCAGTCCCATAAGTTTTCAAATCTAAGAGATGGCGGGATAGGTTTTGTACTGGGAGATGGATGCCAGGAACTATTGCTTCTTTTTGAAGCCATGTTCATCTTGATGAACTCTGCTCACAAGTTGGTAGTTACATCAGGTATAACACTTTGCTTCCTTAAAGAGGGTTTTTTTTTTTTTTTTTTTTTTTTCCTGAGAGGATGCATGCCTGTAACCCCAGTACTTAGGATGCTGAGATTAGAGGACTATTGTGAATTTAAAGGCTGCCTACACTACATAGTGAGTTTGAAGCCACTTAGTGATATTGTCTCAAAAAATAAGAGGGCCTGTAGAGATGGCTCAGAGGTTAAGAGAACTGACTGCTCTTCCAGAGGTCCTGGGTTCAATTCCCAGCACCCACATGGTGGGTCCCAACTGTCTGTAATTCCAGCTCTAGAGGATCTGGCATCTTCATGCAGGCAAAATACCAGTGCACATAAAAATAAAAAAATCTTTAAAAAAAATAAAAGAACAAAGAATTCTTTGGGTTATGAGTCCTGTTGGTAGTCTAGTGAGACCTCTGAACTCCTTCCCATAGTTAGAATTATGCATTTAAATTCCTCCCCCCCCTTTTTTTTTTGAAACAGGGTTTCTCTATGTAGTCTTAGCTGCCCCAGAACTTTGTAGATGAGGTTGACCTCAAACTCAGAGATCTCTCTGCCTCTGCCTCTCCTGGGATTAAAGGCGTGTGCCTCCCCAGTCCAGCTGCATTTAAATTCTTGAAATACTTAGAGTTGCAGAAGAAGCCAGTCATGTTTCAGTAATTATTAAGAGGTTAAAACAAATTTAAATGCAAAACGGTTTTTGTTATGATATTGAATGATAGAATCCAGTAGCGGATGTTTCAAATTTTCTAACTTCCAATGGGGGTGAATGTAAGTGATTTGAATTTTTCTCTTCAATACCTGTAACATAAAAAGTATTTGATTTCTATTGCAACAGTACAGTAATATCAATATGTGATTTATATGTTCATTGATAATTGAAGAAAGTGTTAAATTACTTTTTTAAAATCAAGTTTATAGAACTACTTAATCTTTTATCCTATATATACATGAATTCATTTTCTTTTGCTATAACCCACCCCTTACTCCCTCTTTTAACACCTTTCTGGTCCCTTACCTCAGATGTCCTCCCAACTTTATGTTTTCACTAAAAATGTATATTATATATGTGTGTGTGTATCCTACTAATGAGTTCATTTAGTGTCATCTGCATGTATGTGTGGTGTGGGTGTAGGACTTCACATGGGTAACCTATCCCTCCTTCAAAGAAAACTGACTTTATCTCCACTGGCTGCCCTGACTGCCTGTAGCTTTGCAACCTTTTGAACCCCTCCTGTCCATGCTGGAATAGTGACTAGGTAGATCTTGTGTGGGTCTTGTGTAGTGACCACAGCTTTTGAGAGTTCATGAGTATAACTCCCTCCATGTTCAAAAGGTGCTGTTTCTTGCAATCCTCCCTAACCTCTGTCTCTTAAAATCTTTCCTCCCACTCTTCAATGACATTCCCTGAGCCTTGGTGAGGAGCGGGGGTGATGTCCTGGGGATGAGAACCACTTCACTCAGTTCTAAGGTCTCCATGGGCCTGATTTTGCCTGTAGGTATGTTAAAAGTGTAGTAAGTTCAGTGCAGTGTTTACAGCCACTAGAGGGCAGTGTGCCTTAGCCTGGGAGATGAGGCTCAGAGACCTCATTCTAGGGAGCTCAGTACCACCAGAAAAGGTCAGGAGATGTCGTATTCATTGGAAGCTTTGCTTGACTCCTGGATTTTGCATTTTCTGATACCAGTTCGGGATGCTGCAGCTCGGCTGCCTAATGGAGAAGGCACTCGAGCAGAGATTTGCGAACTGCTTAAGGACTCTCAGTTTCTTGCTCCAGATGTCACCAGCACTCAGGTAAGTTAGTGAAATAGCTTTTTTTTTGGCTTCATTTCAGAATGTATTTGAGAAAAACTATTAGGAAATGTAAATTACACTTTTTTTTCCCTTGTGCTACCAAGGGTTGAACCCAGAGTCTTATACCCATCAAGAGCTGTATGTGCTTCCGCTAACATAAAATCTTTCAAAAAATGAATAAGTCATCTAATCCCAGCACCTGGGAAGCAGAGACAGGTGGATCTCTTGAGTTTGAGGCCAGACTGGTCTACAGAATGGGTTCTAGGACAGCCAGAACTGCACAGAGAAACTTTGTATCAAAAAACAAAACAGAAAAAAACAAAAAATCAAATCAAATGAATAGAAGTTGTCTAGGCATGATGACATGTACCTATAATACCAGCTACCTTGGGAGGCTGAAGCAGGATGATTTTGAATTTGAAGCCTAGATAACATAGTAAGACTCCTGGCTCAAAAATCAATGGGCCAGGGAGATTTTTCAGTGGGTAAAGACACTTGCTGTGCAAGCCTGATGACCTAACTTCACTACCTGGAGTCTGTATATGAAGCTGGATGCGGTGGCAGATCTTTAATCCCAGCATCTCTAAAGTAAGGGTAGAGTCACGCAAGGGAGACTCACCTTTTCTCTGGACTAGCTAGCCTGGAATACACAGTGTGCTAGAAGCAGCAAGAGATTCTATCTCAACAAGGTAGATAGATGGTGAACAGCAGCCCTGAAAGTTGTCTTCTGACCACCACACACATATCACAGCAAATGTTTGACTATATTCATATCATACATATAGTAAGAACAATAAAATAATCCATTAAAAATACTATGACCACCAAGTGGGTAGGGAAATGACTTAATGGTTAAGAACAGTGTTCTTCCAGAAGACCCAGGTTTGATTCCCAGTGTCCATATGGTAATTCACAACTGTATTTTTTAAAGATATATTTTAAAAAAATTATTTCTGTGTATGTGTGTCTATATTAACACATGCCATGTGAGTGTAGGTGACCATGGAGGCCAGCAGAGGGCATTGGATCCCTTGGAGCTGGAGTTATCATTGGTTGAGCCACCTGATTTGAGTGTTGGGAACCATGAACAACAGTGCTCTTAACTGCTGAGCAATCTCTCCAGCCTTCTTGTAATAAAGGATAGGTTTCTACAGTTAATTAGTTCACAGGATGCATTACAGTGAAGACAATTAGTATCTTAGCTGTACACCATTCCTTTCAAAGTGAGCCAGTGAAAGGACAGAGCTAGGCTGGGATCTAGTTTGTTATTCTCTGTGACTTACATCTGCTAGTTTTTCCTGGGAGTCCAGATAACTTTTATTATCTTGGTTGGACTTTTCCCATGTCTCCTTTTGCTTTGTTCGTAGGTGAACACTGTAGTGAGTGGCGCACTGGATCGACTGCATTATGAAAAAGACCCTTGTGTGAAATATGACATTGGACGAAAGCTGTGGATCTACCTGCATCGTGACCGGAGTGAGGAAGAGTTTGGTATGTGAGCCCTTCAGAGTGCTGACTAAATGTGGGGCTTCTGTCTTCTGTTCCAGATCTGTTACTCTGGTAGCATTCAGTTAGGATAGGATTATGGAGGCAGAATCCAGTCCACCATCAAGGCCTTGGGTTGCCTTACTTTGTTTTTGTGACAGGATCTTGCTGTATAGCCAAGTTGATGTGGAACTTGCTGTTTGGGCAATCTAGCTTTGAACTTGAGATGATTCTGTCTTTGTTTCCACAGTTCTGGACTTAAAATTATGCATAGTCAAGTCCAGCTTTTTATTTTGTTTGCTTTGAGACAGAGTCTAGCCTGGTAACAGGCTGGCTCCTGAGAAGTGGGATTACAACTTTTATTTGGAGAGGCCTTTGTTTTTAACGAAGACCTTCTCATTAAGCATGCTAAGGCCAATTTCCTAAACTGTGTAATATCCTTCTTTATAGAACGGATCCATCAGGCTCAAGCAGCAGCAGCTAAAGCCAGAAAAGCTCTTCAGCAAAAACCCAAGCCACCATCCAAGGTGGTAAGTTACCTTGTGAGGGCGTTTACTTCAGAGGTTCTGAGATGAGGCATGCCAGCAGAGACACTTGGCTTGTACCTGATCCAGTGAGTGAATCAGGAGCCTTTATGATGCCTGAGGTAGACCCCTCTTTCTTTTCTAGAAGTCCAGTAATAAGGAGAGCTCCATGAAGGGTCTTAGTGGCCCTTCTGAGCAAAGCCAGATGAGCCTCAGTGACTCCAGCATGCCACCTACCCCAGTTACACCTGTAACCCCCACCACGCCAGCATTGCCCACCACCCCCATCTCTCCTCCACCTGTGCCAGCAGTGAACAAAAGTGGCTCTACCACCGTCTCCGAGCCAGCTAAGTCAAGTTCAGGGTAAGTACCTGTGCTTCGTCTCTTGCTCTCTCCCTCTAGAGTCTTTCTGTATGCATGTCCTGAGTTTTTGTGTTTCTGTTTTCTCCCCCTTGATTTTTCATATAGTGTTCTTCTGGTGTCCTCACCAACAATGCCACAGCTAGGAACGATGCTTTCCCCAGCTTCCATCCAGACTCCACCCAGTTCTCAGGCCACTGCTCGGGTTGTAAGCCACTCTAGCTCAGCTGGACTGCCCCAGGTTCGGGTGGTAGCCCAGCCTAGCCTTCCTGCTGTTTCCCAGCAGTCAGTAGGGCCCGCACAGACACTACCACAGATGCCAGCAGGACCACAGATCCGTGTGCCAGTCACTGCTACCCAAACCAAAGTAGTACCCCAGGTAACTGGACGCTGCATGTCATTGGGATGCAGGGACTATACAGACCTAGAAGCGGCTACTTAGTGACTCCAACAAGTAGAGCTTGAGGAACCCTGGAGTCACATGTTGTTGGTATTAATGACGCTCAATGAAGTAACTCATTTAATGCTGAAAGTTTCAAGGGAAATGTTCAAAGCTTGGAAAAGTACTTTTAGGTACTCTGTTTTGCATGTCAGAAACAAGATCTTCATTGTCATATCAAGGCCCTGTAGAAGGAGAATTGTGCTTCTAAATTTTCAGTGTGCCTTTAGACATGCCACTGATCACTTGTTTGAAAGATTCACATATTTTTGTCTCATTTCCCTTTCCTGTATGTAAAATGTCTTCAGCATATGGAAATGAAATAAGAGGTTAAATGTAAAACATTGTGAACATCATACAAATATAGGAGATACACTGTACATTCCAGGGCATGGTGAGCTTCAGGCTCTGATAGCAAGGGTACTTTCAGAATTCTTTCTGAGCGGAGTTGTGCGGGCACCTGCATGACTACTGATCCCATTTTGGTTTCTAATTGGTCTCTTGACTTCACATCCTGAACTAGGCAGTTGTGGCAACTGTTCCAGTCAAGGGGCAAACTGCAGCGGCCTCTGTACAGCGGCCTGGACCTGGGCAGACAGGGCTTACAGTGACAAATCTCCCTGCTGCAGTCAGCCCAGTGAGCAAGCCAGCCATGAGTTCTCCTGGGAACTCTGCTCCAAGTGCCTCCACGACAGCCGTCATCCAGAATGTCACAGGACAGAACATCATCAAGCAGGTATGTGGACCTGACTCTGAGTGGTGTCCTGAAGCTAAAAGCAAAGGACTGATGGTGTCGGATGATCCTGAACAGCCTGGGTGCCTATGGAGGAGGTTTTGTTGCCTTTGACTTATGGTTTGGAGATTTATCAGGTGAGTGCCCCACCCCCACCCCAGAAGCAACCTTAATGCTCATCTCTTTTTGTGTATTTCAATATTTGGTAGCTGGAGTTTATATTTTTGGGGTAGCTTCCCTGGTTATGCAGTTAGCTCAAATGGCATATTTTACAGAATTTTTAGTTTGTCGCTTTAAAGGTGGAATATACATTTGTTTTTTCTTGACTGTTAATATGCAAGTGTGATCTTCTCACTTTAAAAATTGTAAAGCCAATTGACACCTGGTATTAGAACAGTGCCTTTTGTCGACTTTACCCCACTGTGTTTTTGTATAGACATTAGCCAGTCTGTCATGGCATTGTGGGTAGGTAGATGAAGAAATAGATCCCCTCAATGACAAAATAACATTTTTATTCAACAGGTATGTATTGTCTTTGGGGGATTTATGTTGTGTTAAACAGACTAAGCCCCTTTGTGGAGCTCATATGTCATAGGAGTAGGAGACAAATAACTAGATCAGTGTGAGATAATAAGAAACACTGTAGCCAGCCGGTGGTGGTGCATGTTTTTAATCCCACAACTCAAGGAGGCAGAGACAGGTGGATCTCCATGACTTCAAGGCCACCCTGCTCTACAGAGCGAGTATCAAGACAGGCTCCAAAACTACAGAGAAATCCTTTCTTGAAAAACCAAAAAAAAAAAAAAAAAAAAAAAAAGCAAAACACTGTGGTGATTTGGGTAAAGATGGAAGATGGATGGGACATCATGTGTTAGTTTAGCTGTGATGATGGGAATTAGCTTCCCTGAAGAAGTGACATTTAAGGGGATGAAGTCATTGTGCCATGTAGTGGTGACCTGGAGATAAAGTGCCATGTGTGTAGACTGGAAATTGAGTGTGGTGCATCAGGAGCACTTTTTTGGAGTGACAGGGAACTTAGTGCACAAGCAGTACATTTGGTGAGGTTGACAGTCTTCACCGTGTGTCAAGCTTTGATTCCAACTTAAATGTGACGGTGAACACAGGCAGCTTGTGAACTCATTGGGTACTGGATCTGGTTTGTAGTTAATCCCTAGCTACTGGATACAGTGCACTTTGGGGAACAAGAATGAAAGCAAGAAGACTGTAGAGCAGCTGCAGCAGCCTAGGTGAGAGGGATGGAGGGTGTTTGTTAGCTGTGGCAAGAAGGGAATGTAGCTTGTGTGGTTTGCGGGTAGCTTGAATATGGGTCTAAAAGAAGTGTTCTTGTGGGCTCTGGATGGAATAGTTAGGTATAGTGGTATCATTTACTGAGAGGGAATGAAGTTGGAGTATGGCGAATCTGGGACACACAGATTTAATGTATTCCAGAAGATTGGACAGCACCTGTGTGGGATGTGGTAAAGTATGGATGAGATTCACTGTTTGTAGCTATTGAACAGCTGTGACTGGGACCAGGATCTGTATTGTTAAAGGGAACGTCAGGTGAGGAAGCAGAAATAAGTAAATATGAATAATTTAAAGAGAAATGTTGTTTCTGAAGACAACAGAATTTGGGCTGGAGTGTTGTGTGCAGGTGAATCATGAAACAATCAGATTTGATTTTTTTGTTTTTGTTCTTTTGATGGCCAGTATCATATGTATTTGCTTTCTATGATAGTGGTCCAGTAGAAGGGCTACTAAGGCATTGAGTAGACCAAAGGGTCAGGCAGGCTATTAACATGTTAGGTACTGTGAAGCTGGTAGTGGTGAACCCAGGGAGTCTGACTCCCAAGCCCCTTCTTGGAGCTAGTGCATCATGCTAGTGCTCAAAACATGTGGGCTAACTGTAAATAGATGGATTTGAGTTACTGGAGGGTGACGTGGGGTGGGGATGATCAGTTATGTGCTGACAGTACTTACTCCATTGTAATGGCATTGTGATTTTTTTTTTTTTTGAGACAGGGTTTCTCTGTAGCTTTGGAGCCTGTCCTGGAACTAGCTCTTGTAGACCAGGTTGGCCTCAAACTCACAGAGATTCGTCTGCCTCTGCCTCCCGAGTGCTGGGATTAAAGGCGTGTGCCACCATCGCCTGGCGTGAATAATATTTTTATCTTAAAAAAATCTTTTATACCATGTGGTGGTGTCTTATGCCTTTAATCCCAGCATTCGGGGGTAGAGGCAGGTGGATCTCTGAGTCCGAGGCCAGCCTGGTCTGCAGAGTGAGTTCCAGGACAGCTGGGGATACACAGAGAAACCGTTTCAAACAAACAAACCCAAAAAATAAGACAATGAAAAATAAAAAACCCCAAATCCTTTGCTAAGTAAGTTATACACACACGTACACACACATTCAACAAAATAATGTATCTTGGTTTACTTTAAAATATTCCAGTTCTTGTGGGGTGGGGCTGGTAGGTGTAGCTTAGTGGTGAGGCCTTGGATTTACTTTCTAGAACCCTTTGTAAGGGCATGTCTCACTCCCAGCTTACCTGTACTGCTGGTAACTCTGCCAAAACGCCAGCTCAATCTCTTCCATTCCTTGCTAAAGCCAGGAAAGGATAGATAAGATTGACAAAGTAATTATTTGAAGCTGGGTAAAGGGCATATGGTTTGTTATATTCTTCTTTACTTTTGTTTGTGTTTACCATTTTTGAAAATGAAAAGTTAAAGATACATGAAATGTATGCCTATGAGTAGAGGTTTAGCACTGTGAATCTTTTCATTGGTACTGTATTTCCCCGTCTAGGTATCAATCACTGGGCCACTTGGTGTGAAGCCCCAGACAGGCAGCAGCATTCCACTCACAGCCACTAACTTCCGTATCCAGGGTAAGGATGTACTGCGCCTGCCACCCTCTTCCATTACCACAGACGCCAAGGGCCAGACGGTTTTGAGAATCACTCCGGACATGATGGCCACATTGGCCAAGTCTCAGGTTACCACAGTCAAATTGACTCAGGACCTCTTTGGGACGGGAGCTGGCACTGCAGGCAAAGGCATCTCCGCTACCTTACATGTCACTTCCAACCCTGTCCATGCAGCTGACAGCCCTGCCAAGGCCCCTTCAGCCAGTGTTCCTTCATCAGCTCCAGCAGGTACCACTGTGGTCAAAGTAACTCCTGATCTCAAGCCAACAGAAACCTCGAATTCAGCTTTTCGCTTGATGCCAGCTCTTGGTGTGAGTGTGGCAGATCAGAAGGGAAAGAACACAGTGGCCTCTTCAGAAGCAAAACCTGCTGCCACAATCCGCATTGTGCAGGGTCTGGGAGTGATGCCTCCTAAAGCAGGCCAGACTATTACTGTTGCAGCACATGCAAAGCAAGGAGCCTCTGTTGCTGGTGGGTCTGGAACTGTCCATTCTTCAACGGTGTCCTTGCCCAGTATAAATGCTACTGTGTCTAAGACTGTGGCTGTGGCTTCTGGGGCAACAAGCACTCCCATCAGCATTGGGACTGGAGCCCCCACGGTGCGACAGGTCCCTGTTAACACTACAGTTGTGTCCACATCCCAGTCTGTGAGTATTGTTGATGGTAAAGATTTTAGCTTTCTGCTCAGGAAACTATTTTCTGGAAGGAGATGGGTGTCTTAGTTAGGGTTTCTGTTGCTGTGATGAAACACTATGACCAAAAGCAAGTTGGGAAGGAAAGGGTTTATTCAGCTTTTATTTCCATATTGCTGTTTATCATTGAAGGAAGTCAGGACAGAAATTCAAGCAAGGCAGGAATCTGTAGGCAGGAGCTGATGCAGAGGCCATGGAGAGTTGCTGCTTACTGACTTGTTCTTCATGGCTTGCTCAGCCTGCTTTCTTATATACCCTAGGACCACCAGCCCAGGATGGCATCGCCCAAAATGGGTTAGGGCTTCCCCTATCAAGAACTAATTAAGAAAATACCTTACAGCTGGATTTTTGGAGGTATTTTTCTTAATTGAGGTTCCCTCCTTTCAGATAAGTTGTCGTAAAACTATTCAGGACACAGGATTTTGCTGTAGCCCAAGCTGGCTTAGAACTTGTTATGTGCCTAAGCTGGTCTTGACTCTCACTCCTCATTTGTTGATTTTCTTCTCTCAAGTGTTGGAATAGCAGGTGTGTACTGCCAAGGCCTGCCTGGAAAAGTTCTTCAGGTTCAGCCCCTGTCCCTTAGGAGACTAAGAACTAGGAAACTGATCTGTCCATATCACTCAATTTGATATATAGATTTGGGTTGTTTGTTTTTGGAATACAATTTGGAAAAGTGTAGCATGTGTGTGTATACATGTACACATATATATCCTTAAAATACAAAGAATAATGTCAGAACTATAGGGTAAAATACAAAATTTTCTTGTCCTTACAAGGGTTAATGAATAATGTATTTATCCTTCCAGCCCTTTCCCTGAGCACTCCATGTATATTCACCTAGTTAAGAATGTCTTGGGGATCATTGTAGGCCATACTCAGATATTGACCAAACCCTGTTTAGTGATGTAATAATATATAGGGGAGCTTCTGTTGAGGGGTCTGTTTCCACTGCTGCCAGTGTGATACAGTAATGCTCTAGTGCAAGTTTTTTTTTTTGTTTTTTTTTTTTTTAAGTATTTCTGAAGCGTAGATAACTGAGTCTCCAAGACACACATATTGAAAGTTTGACGCACTAATTGTGCTACCAAAAAGACTATCAGCTATATATTGTTGCATGCATGGAAAATATTTTCTTCAGTTTGGACCTAGGAATGTAGCTCAGTGGTAGAGTAGTTGCCTAGCAGGCTCAAGGCTCTGGCTTTTAGCCCCAGTGCTGCAGGGAAAAATATTTTCTATCTTTTTTTTTTTTACATTTATTTATTATTTTTTTATTTTAATGTGCACTGGTGTTTTGCCTGCATGTGTGTCTGTGTGAGGTGTGAAAGCCCTGGAATTGGAGACAGGTGTGAGCTGGTGCTGGGAATTGAACCTGAGTCCTCTGGAAGAGCAACCAGTGCTCTTAACTGCTGAACCATCTGTGCTCCATCCCCTTTCCTTAAGTCTTTTCTTGGGTTTTGGTTTTGTTCATTTCTTTCTTTCTTGATTTTGCTGTGTCCTTGGCTGGCATAGAACTCTCTATGTAGACAAAACCACTTTAACTTTCTTGGTGTCAGGATTGTCACCAAGACTAGTGTGGTCTGCCATTTTTATTTTTTTTATTTTGCTTGTTTGTTTTACGAGACAGGGTTTTTCTGTATAGCCCTGGCTGCCGTGGAACTCGCTTTGTAGACCAGGCTGGCCTTGAACTCACAGAGATCCTCTTGCCTCTGCCTCCCAAGTACAAGGATTAAAGGCATGGGCCAACACTGCCTGGTCAGTCTGTCATCTTTTAACTGAGTATTTAGTTTCCTCTGATTACTTCTACCAGTGTTTTCTTTAATGGTTTCAAGGTTTTGTACCTGTGCCTTCTTTATTCCAGGTTGAAAAAATATTAGCCTTTATTTTTCACAAAATTTTAAGCGTAATAAAAAAATATAGTTTGTTAGTCATTTGAAATAGTTTTGCAGGACATAATGCAAAGCTCAGAGTATAGATCACTGAGATCTTCCTGCATTTTTCAGAGAACAGCCATGTGCAGATCCATATAAAAGCACTATCTCCAGCTATCCTGCTGCCATCTTGTAGTGTTCTTTAATGGGCTACAAATAGTGACTAAACTGAAATGAGTCAGTATAGGACCTGCTACTTTGTATCAGTCTCTGATTTCCTTACAAATAACCTACTCATGGGAAATGTCCATTGTTGTCTCCCCCACCTTCCTTTTTTAAAGCATTCTATCAGCCTTTTCTCTTGTATTTTTTAAATTTATTTATTTTTATTTTATGTGCATTAGTGTTTTGCCTACGTGTATGTCTGTTGAGGGTGGCAGATCCCCGGAACTGGAGTTATAAACAGTTGTGAACTGCCATGTGGGTGCCGGGAATTGAACCTGGGTTCTCTGAAAGAGCAGTCAGTGCTCTTAACCGCTGAGCCCTCTCTCCAGCCCCTCTTGTATTTTTTTAACCTTATTTTTATTTTATGTGCATTGGTATTTTGCCTGCATGTCTGTGTGAGGGTGCCAGATCTCCTGGAACTGGAGTTATAGACAGTTGCGAGCTGCGATGTGGGTGCTGGGAGTTGAACCTGGGGCCTCTAAAAATACAGTTACTACTCTTAACCTCTGAGCCATCTCTCTTGTATTTTTTAAAAGCAAGCAAGATTTACACATGGTTATAAATTGTCCACTGGGTGTGTGACTCAGTGGTAGAATACCTGCTTAGCATGTGGGAGACTTTAGGTTTCCTCCCCAGTACTGGGTGAGGTGGGTAATTTTGTTACTAATCAAACATCAAAAACTAGGCAGCCTAAGAATAGGTGCTACAGTGACTGTTTTCTTTCCTCCAGTGAGGTGGGATTTTTGACCTCTGCATTCCTACATAGACACATTCTCTTTTTTCTTTTTCTTCTTGGGCCTTAACTAACTTTGAAGTTAGATTATTTTTCACTTGGCTAATTTTATTGTTAGTGTCCCCTAACTAACCTCTCTTATTTCTGGAGACGTGTGACTTGTTCTTATCAGATTGTCCTGCTGCTCACCCCTGTGTGCCTATATCCCACTTGGGTGCTGTCCATTTTGTGTTTAACTCTAGAGGTTCTCTGTCCTTCCTCACCATATAGTTCTGAGTGTCCAGCACTATACCATGTGTTATGGATACCTAGACAGATAGGTTCACCAACCCAAGAGGCTTAGGATCTGGGACTGCTAAGTGAACACACACTTTGTGGTTTTGTGAGGAGTGTTTGTTTCCATGGAGATAGAAACTATGTGAAGCCACATAAGGAAGAAGTAGGTAATTTCAGTTGACTTGTTTCTCATAAACTGAGCTAATACTTTCTTTAGGAAATGTAACTGGTTAAAGCGTTTCCACTGGTGCTTCTGCCAAATGTTTATGAAAGAAATAATGTAACAATAGTCTAAATTTTCTTCTAAAAGTAGAGGCAGTGGACTTATTTAATTCATCTGTGAGGTTTTGTGTCATCCAGATGTAGACATTACAATAAAGCAAAGCCGTAGACCAACATCGTTCATGAATCTGGATAGAAAAGTTTGTACAAATTTATCAGTATATAAAGAATTATACCCAGGAGCTTGAGAGATGGCTCTACATTAAGAGCATTTGTTTTTGCAGAGGACCTAGCATCCATATGGTGACTCTTAACCATCCATAACTCAAATTCCAGGGGATTCAATGTCCTCTTCTGACTTCCACCAGCATTAGGTACACATGCAATTCACAAACATACATGTAGGTAAAACACACACATAAAATTAATCAAAAATTTTTAAAGAATTATATAAACTTTATTAGTCAGATTTTGTATTGCTGTGACAAAATACGTGCCATAAACTAGGAAAACATTAATTTAGAGTCATGGTCACAGAGTTTCAGTCCCAGTCTTTAGCTCTGTTAATTCTGGACCAGTGGTGAAACAGGAAATCATAGTGGTGGGAGTGAGCATGTCTAAGGCTGCTCAGCTCATGAGAGGAAGTGTCAGTGAGAACCAGGAATTAGGCATAACCTCAAGAGCACACTACTGCTTACTTCTTCCAGCTAGACTCACCTCTTAAAAGTGTCTACAATCTTCTGAAGTAATCAGTATATGAGCCTGTGGGGGACATTTCATACTTAAACTATAACATTGCACCCTTTGTCCCCAAAGGCTCATATTACACACATAACACAAAATGCAGTTTCCAGCACTGTTCAAAAGTCCTGGTCTGGGGGCTGGAGAGATGGCTCAGTGGTTAAGAGCACTGACTGCTCTTCCAGAGGACCTGGGTTCAATTCCCAGCACCCACATGGCAGCTCACAACTGTCTGAAGATCCAGTTGCAGGGGATCTGACACCTTCACACCAATGCACATAAAATAAAAGTTAAATAAGCCATAAAAAATATTAAAAAAAAAAAGTCCTGGTCTGTTAGCTGAGTGTATGGTGCATTTCTGTAATCCTAGCATTAGAGAAGCTGAGGCAGGAAGACTGAATTGATGTATAGCCTGGGCTATATAGAGAGACCCAGTCTCAAGTTCCATTCCCCCTGGACTTCTAAGTTCAGAGTCTCCTGAGACTTAAGGCAAACTCAGAGCTTGAGCTCATCATGATAAACAGGCATATGACTTAACGTACAAGCAAGTTTATTAGAGTTACTTGGGTTCTGACTGCAGGAATATTGGAACCCTGGGGGAATGAGGGTTGGAGCTGTCTATAGTGCTCTAGCTTTCTGTAGGAACTAGCTGTTTGCTGTGTCTCCGTCTAGCCCACAAATGCTGATTGTTTTCTTTGTAGGGGAAGCTGCCTACAAGGATCACAGTTCCTCTCTCTATGATTAGCCAGCCAATGAAGGGCAAGAGTGTCGTCACAGCCCCCATTATCAAAAGCAACCTTGGAGCCAAGTGAGTGCTGTTTGTGGAAGAGCAAATGCAGTTTTGTAGAATGCGAAGGTGCTTGATGCCTGACATTTCCATCAATAATACACATCGAATCCCCAGTACTGTTTTTGGGTGCAACGATTAAGACATAAAAGAGCCATTCTGTGCTTAGCTTCTATTGTAGAGTAGGAGCAATACAACTGGAGTACTAAAGCGGGGATATATGGAGTGGTAGAAAATGAGGAGGGTCAGGGTGTTGGGGTGGGATGGTTGGAAGATGTTGCTGGATCATTGATATTTGAGCCTGAGCTTAAGACGGTTTGGTGAATGTTGACTTCCTTTGGCCCTGATTTAAACAGGGATAAAGACTGACGCAGTCATTTGGGCATTCTTAACCATGATGAAGCTGTTTGGGGATGTGGGGGTGGCCTTTTTCTTTCCTAAGAGACAGGGATCTTGTTGGGTTGCTGAGGCTGCCTCACACCTGTACTCTTTGTAGTGCTCTCAGCTCTTGTTCCCGTGTGTCCAACTGGGAGAGTTTCTTGCCAGGGACTCATGGTTCCTGTCTCTTGCTGGGCAGAGTATAGAGTTTAGACTTTTTTATCCACTACTCTGGAGGCTCCTGCCTTGGAAAGTATAGAAGAGTAGAAGAAAGGTAGCCCTAGTATGAGATTCCATTTGAATTGAGAATGCCGAGGTTTTTAATGAGCACCAGGCCTCTTTATTGTCCTTCATTCCATATGTAGCTTCAGTCTGAGCCAGAGCAATGTGGTCATACCTTACTTCTGTTTCCCTTCCACAGTCTCAGTGGTCTGGGTCGCAACATCATCCTCACAACCATGCCAGCAGGTACTAAGCTCATTGCTGGCAATAAGCCAGTGAGTTTCCTCACTGCCCAGCAGTTGCAGCAACTTCAGCAACAAGGTCAGGCCACACAGGTAAGGTCTAATGCTGACTGTTGACCATCTCATTTTGTCTGTTTCCTTTGCTTGTCTTCATCGATGTGCCTACTTGCAGTTCACTGACCAGATCTCCTCTGTTTGTGCGCAGGTGCGCATCCAGACTGTTCCTGCATCCCATCTCCAACAGGGCACAGCTTCTGGCTCCTCCAAAGCAGTCTCCACTGTTGTTGTGACCACTGCTCCTTCTCCTAAACAAGCACCTGAACAACAGTGACTGAGAAAGAGAGGCAGCTTTAAGAGACCAGGCCTCATGCATCTTGGCTGACAGAAAGGGAGCAGGGAAGTTGCTTCATTCTTCTGAGCTCTCCTGCTTGAGGCAGAGTGGTAGAGGGTGATGCCAACTGTGGCCTAGGTTCTGCAGCCACACTCCAGAATGAAGCCCTGACAAGGTTCCATTTTAGGGTTCCAGGGCTGCTCTGTCTACTCCAGGAAGAGAGAACATCAAAGTCATGGGAGGTCACGGTCACAAAAGCCAGAGTTTACCTCCTGAGTGGTGGATGCCCAGGGAGCAGGCCTTCCAGTTGGGGAGCTGGCCAGGAGCAAATAAGCCTCATTCTGTGTGAGGATTTTACTTTTTAGTTTTCAACCTTCTTGGTGACTTGTCCAGATGAGTTTTGTGTCGAGAAAATTTTGTGTAACTTATTTTTTTAAAGAACTTATTGTGCATCTTTTATCAAATAGAAATGCGGGCTTTAGTGCCCCTAAACTGATCCCTTACTCTTTTGGCCAGAATGAGAGCATAATAATACTCTTAACAGGTTGGTGGCTTACTTGATAATGAGAGGTTACATAGTAGGGAAATGTAGGACATGAGGTCAAGTGAGACTAGTTGGATACCACTCACTAAAGATGGGTGTCAGGGTCTTGGTTGTCCCTGTCCCAATTGTGGGATGTCCTTGACAAACGAAGTTCAGAGCTGTTGAACCAGAGAGTAGGGGATGCTGGCTGAGATGCTGCTCTCACAGTGCACTTGTGTACAGCCCAGAGATTCTATCTGCTGTAGAACAGCAGTTGCAAACCAGACCCTTTAAGCTGGCCACCTGATTGGAACATAGAGAAAATGGTGGAGGTGGGGCAGTGTTAGGAGAAGTAAGTCTGAGTTTGCAGTTTTTATTCCTGGCCATTTCACACTTCTCAGCCACTACCAGCCGCAGACAGCTCAGAAGGATGATTTTAAAGTCCTATGTACTTAGTGCACTGGTCACACCTTCCGTATCCTGCTGTGCTGCAGGGATGGGTGGGAATGCCTTTCTGTAGGGACAGGGCTTCCCTGTCTCTCTGTGAAAGTATCCAAATTATTAAAAATTTATCTTTCATGTCTGGACCTTTAATTGTTTTCTTTTATGGGGAGGTAGAGCCAGAGGCCACATAGAATGGAAACAGCCTGGTTTAAGTGGTAGGTGGGTTGAAACTGGGTTGTTTAGCAAGTTGCAGAGAAACAGAAAAGGGTTAGAGTGCTTTTGGTTACAGAGCAGCTTTACAATTGCATTTGGTTCTTACAGCAATTTTGACAATTAGAATTGTCATCCCTCTTTAATAGTGAGAAGATATAAATCTGAGTGGAAATTAGAGGAAACTAAGATGAGCACCTGGTCTTGAAATCCAAAGTCAGGTTCCAGTGTTAGAGACTGGGGAGAAAGCACCAACTAGAGGCCCAGGTTGGATTCCCAGTACTGCTAAAGTGTGATGTAAGAGTCACATGGGCCTGTAGTGTAATCTCTTCTCTGGACGTGGGAGCGGAGGATTAGAACTTGAGACTCATGCTTGGCTGACTTCAGCTGGCTAGAGGCCCACCTGGTGCTACATTAGAGCAGAAAGTTAGGTCCTCCTAAGACAGGTTCCCTTTGTGCTGTACTCTTAGGAAGACTCATTGAGGTGTCCTGGTGAAACCGGAGGGTAATTAGAGTTGAGTGGGAAGCCTGGCTCTCAAACCGCAGGTGACAGGATGAGATGAAATCGCACTCTTGATGGCGTGGGAATTGACTGAAATGATGAGAAGTGGGAGGACTATAGCGAGGGGAAGATGTATGTTTTATATTTTTGGATGTCATATTCACACAGAAAATGATGTGATAGTTCCTAGACAACAGTAAGGGAAGGTATTTACTGTTGGCTAAAACCTCTTCTGATTTTCCTTAGCAAATCCCATAAAAGTAACTCTTGTATTCGGCTTCAGATCTACTCCAAACTTTTATATACTGAGGGAACCTGATTGCCTATCTGATTAGTACATGCAAATATATTGTATATCCTGGTGAATATAGATTTAAAATACAGGCTTATTTAATGATGCCAGTTTGTGGGGTTGACTCCCTAAAAGTCTAAAGTCTAGTTTTGCAGGGAACAGCTCTTGTAATACAGTGGCATCATTGATCCTCTAGGCTTCTGTTGGACAGATTGGTAAAATTACTCAGACCGTGTATCCAAGACAGGATTTAGTGAAAAGCATTCTGATTGACTTGTACTTTAAGATCTAGCTTTTTCAGTTTGATCTGTATTTATGTAAGTATGTATGGGAACTGGTGGAAGAAGAAGTCATCCAGATGTGGGAGCTGGGAACTGAGCTCTGGTTGTCTGGAAGAGCAGGAGGTGCTTGCCAGCCCTGCGGCTCATACTTTTAACACTGTTGAAGAATATTTTGCCGTGGAAGATCTTTCAATAAAGGTATCCCAAAATCACTGGTTAGAGATATAAAAATAAATTTTAGTATTTTATATTTAATAGTTGTATGTCAATCCCTTAAGAATATTGTTTCTTTCTTCTGCCAATATAAGAAGTCTCAAGTGCAGCTTTTTTTTATGAAAATAAAACAGGAAATAAGTTCCTTTTCCAACCTAGACCTGATAAAAGCAATTTTTTTTTTTTATTGTTGCTAGTGAATGAGTCCTTAAATGCTTTCTGAATGGGTTGGGTTCTTCTCAACTGGCAAACCAAGGAAAAAGGGAGCCCAAGAGTTCTATAATACTTAATATTTTCAGATTATTCAAATCCCTACATGTGACTTTCTGAAGAGCTTTGTGAAGTTTCTCTTTTAGGTGTTTATGAAGGAAAGGGGTATGGAATGTGAGAAAGACACCAGACTTTCCAGTCACAGTTTTGATGGATTTTGCCAGTTCATAGCTTTTTGACCTTCTGCTGACCAACCTCAGGAGGACGTCACATGCTTAAATTGCAGAGGCTGTGTGGGTCCACTGAGGTAGAGTGCATCCCAGCATCAGAGTGCTGCACAGTGAAAGGTGTGTCTTGGTCTTGAAGGCCCTTCAACCTCAGCCAGCACAGAAGCCCTTTTTACACAGGAACCAATGTATATGTTTAGTTCTCCATGTTCTGTTGTGGCTTTGTATGTACTATTTCCTATGCCTGGTGTACCTTTTCTAAAAGGCTAACTCCCCATTTCTCCTCTGCACCTCCTTCCTCTGTGGTTTGTGTGTAGTGCTTTTTTTAAAGATTTATTTAATTTTATGCATGTGGGTGTTTTGCCTAAACGTATGTATGTGCACCACATGTGTGCCTGATGCCCCTTTGAACTGGAGCTCTAGACAGTAATGAAGTGCCATATGGGTACTTGGAATCAATCCTGGGTCCTCTGGAAAAACACTTAAGTGTTCTTATCTACTGAGTCATCTCTCTAGCCCTGTGTTTCTGTTTTTGTTTGTTTATTTGTTGTTGTTTTTTTTTTGAGACAGAGTTTCTGGCTGTGTTGGTACTCAATTTGTAGACCAGGCTGGCTTTGACCACCTGTCTCTGCCTCCCAAGTGTTGGGATTAAAGGTGTGTGCCACCACTGCCCAGTCTGTCTCTGTACTTCTTAACAGTGTCCATCACTATAGTGATACCTCATTTGTATTTTAATAAATAAGGCTTGCCTGAAGATCAGAGAGTAAGACAGCTGCCCTGGTCAGGGTTACAGACCAGGCAGTGGTGACACACACCCTTAATCCCAGTAGCCACACTAGTTTGCCATAGAAACTGGGTGGTAGTGCTGCATGCCTTTAATCCCACCACTAGACAGCAATATAAAATATAAAACAGAAGGAGACAACTCTCACACAGTCTCATTCTGAGGGTTTCTGGAGGCAGGATTGCCATTTCAGACTGAAGTAGAGGTAAGAACCAGTGACTGGCTCTTTCGCTTTTCTGACCTTTAGGTTGAACCCAATATCTGTCGCTGGGTTTTTAATTCTGCTACACATCACACTGCCTAATGATAGCCTCAGGAGTTCTCTTTTACTGTCAATTCCTTGATGGCTATCTCATTAATTCCTGCAAATGTTTCAGTGCTAGGGAAGTGGCTGTTTAATAAATACCTGGTGAGGAAAGTTAAAAAAAAAATTCCACAAGACAAAAACATGTCCAGAATCAATAGTACAGTATTAAATCTATATTTAAAAATTCAAAATCCTTACCCTTTGGTTTTAACTGTTTTAAAATTGGAGGCCTTCTTATAATCTGATTTTCCCCCCTCTATATCTATGAGGTACAGACTTGCTATTTAATGTTTGTCAGTAAGATAATGTTGAGTACTTTCAGTTCTCAGCTGAGCTATCAACTAGCTCCTTTGATTTAAGAAAATCATCTTTCACCTAATTTTGTCTCTGATCAAGGCCAAAAGGTAGTACTCTGGTATGATTTATTAGAGAATGTTTCAAAAGTCAGCACTTAAAATCCCAAAGCTTGTGAGTTTCTTTATTATTTAACAAACGCTTTAGAATTTTGTCTCTGAACTGAAGACACTGCATTGTTGTTCACTAAGTCTCAATACATTTCTGAGAAGAAGGTACCTGCGTGATTGAGAGAAGAGGGGCTAGTTATCAGGAGCAGCATGTGATGGCTTGTCAGATTGATGGTTTGCTTCATCCACACAGTCACTTCCTGGTGTAGGTGTTCAAAGTCTTATAGCAATTCCTTTACAAGAACAGGCTTGCTACTGAAAGGTGTTTGTTTTCTGTATGAATAGTATCACTCTAATATGGACTTTATAAATTAAATTATGTGTAAATATCCAAGTAGCATGGTACATAAAAAAAACCTGAGGTCCAATTTCCTGTATTTGAGTCTAGCTTTGTATTAGATGAGGAATGCAAGTATGGAGCCCTAAGAGCACCCTAGGGCAAGCCTTGAATAGAGGGGACAAACTGCTTTTGTTCCAGCTGTTGTTGACAAAGGATGTAAGGTCTCCACTTCCCCAAGGCCTGATGTCACTCCTCATCTGAGCCACTCAAAAGGGCTGACTGGTAAGTGTGATCTGATGTCAGCTTCTGAATCCCAATGATTTCTCCTTCTGCATGTCTCTTCACCCTAGTCAGAAAGCTGCAGCAGACATAAGAACCATTGAATTAGCCTTAAGTCCTCGGTTCACTACATGATGTAAGAGAATGGCAGAGCCTTTTTTCAGGTATTTGTTAAAACATGGTTATAGCATGTCTACACATCTGACTTCCAGGACTCTATTTACAGAAAAGAAAAAAATCTTGAGACTAGATTTAGGCCTCTTGCCATCTTAACTATTTTACCAACCAGAAAGTAGAGCTGGAGGAAACTTTTTTTTTTTTTTTTTTTTTTTTTTTTTTTGGTCTGGGGTTCTTCCTGGGTGAAGTATATCTCCTTTGAGTCTAGGGGAAATAAGACTTGGGAGGAAAAGGTAGGGGCAGCTTCCATAGCAACAGAGCTCCAAAATAACACGTTAAATTTTAGTTTTGTTTTCTATTTAGTAGTTGGTCAAATTACTCAGGCTTTTGAAGCCTTGTTTCCCCATTTGTTAAAAACAAATGAAACTACATAATAAAGTGATGAGGGTTAAAGGAGTGAACATGATGCCTATGGCAGTAAGTGCAGGCAGTCAATAGTTCTTATAGTCTATATTATGTTAAAAAATAATTAGAAAGCACTTTCTGCTCTTGGACATATTTTGATGTCTGTATATTTGGGAAGTAAGCAAAACAAGTTTGAAAGTAGGTGATGGATCCACCAAACCAGTGACAGTAAGGACTTCAACCCAGACCTATTGCTGGTTTGAGGATTTTCCTATTAATATACCAGCTTAAAATCTGTTTGAGGCCAGGCAGGTAGTGGTGGCCCATGCCTTTAATCGGGAGGCAAAGGCAGGCGGATCTCTGTGAGTTCGAGGCCAGCCTGGTCTACAGAGCGAATTCCAGTACAGGCTCTAAAGCTACACAGATTTCTTTTTTTCCAAAAGTCTGTTTGAACTGTACTTGAAATCTAGGTTTAGCATGCTCCAGTCAGCCCGTTTAACGTAGCTGAGCCTCCTTACACTCTCTGGCAAGTAAGAATTGTGGTAATTGCCCTACAAATGAAGAGTACCTCATGCAGAGTTTAGCATAAAGTTGGCAGTAACTAAGTAGTAGGAGTGAACCACCAACACTTGGAGTCTGGTTAGGGAGAGAAAACTTGACAACATTGGTTTCTAACATACCAGTAAACAAGAGCGTAGTTGATGGCTGTGATGCAAAGGGCAACCAAATAGTGCCAGCAGAAGCACATGGTGATAAACATGATATTGTCCATGTCTTTCTGGTCCCATTCTGGTGTTCCAAATGGGGGGAACAGGACAAATCCAATCTGGAGGAGTAGAGGAGAAAGTTTCTGGTTGATTGTCTAAGAAGCAGCCCAGTTGTCTCCATGGCCCAAATGGTGGCTCCATGTATTCTACATTATCTCACAGTTCCTGCACAAGTTACACTGAAAGCCCTATTCACACAGGGAAGTTAAGTCTGATTGCTTCATAGGATGATTTGAAAATAGCTAAACTTTAGGGCTTTCATTTTATAGGAGTACTTTAGTAAATACAGAGTACCAGCAAGCTATTAGTGGAGAAAAATTGCATAGGTCAAGGGGTGATGGGATTAAAAGGTCACCTAGACCAGACACCGTGCCCTCATTCCCCTAACCGCACTGAATCTGCTGCATTTTCATACAAGTCACTTGGGGGACTTTTCTTGGGCATTTCCAAGGGGACTTCTCAACCCAGACCATATGAGGAGCTTGAATAATACCTGCCAGAACCAGGTTCCCTGGAGAATGAGGAGACTGGTCCGGAAGAGCTCCAGCACAATATTATCCCGAAAGATCACCTCTAAAGAGATACTGACACTCCCTCCAAACAAACCAAACAGCAGGAGGGAATGGATGTGCTGGTCCAGTGGAGGTCGGTTGTGAACGTGGAAATAGAAGAGAAAACCTGTTGCAAACCAATGACAGCCATCAGAAACTTGGTTGTTTCTAGTTAAGAAGATTCACTCTAGCTTTTCCCAATTATTGGAATTTTCCCCCCTATTGATTTGTCTCAAATCAAGATTCTTCAGCATTCAGGAAGCTGACCACTAGCAGCAAGCACATGCAGACTGCTAGTTTTGTGGGTCTCGTGAGAATATAAAAGAATGTGTTTGTCTGCAGATTCCATGACAAGCAATCCAGAGTGGGTGTAGTAGGTCAGCTATGGTGCTGGGTTGTAAGAAGTTGGATGAATGAGGGAACACATACACGCACATATAATGTCTTGAGAATTGACTTTTCTGAGGAAGGTCATATGTTAATACTTCTTTTAAATTTGGATACAAATTCAACTTGTCCATTTTTCTTTCCCTTGTCTCCAAGTTACCTTCACTGAATACTGCCATAGCCAAAACCAGTCTGTCTACCCCCAGGGGCACAATGTTGAAGTAAAGGTAGGTGAGCATGTCAATGATTCCTGAGACACCAAAGAATAGGTACATGGTGCTGTGCTGCCAATTCATTAGCTTTGTCCATTGATTTTCATGGTAGAGGTGGAGGTGAGGCCCATCTGGAACAAACTGCTCTGCCAGGATCCCTGTCAGGAAGTAAAAATAAAAAATGAGATGGCAAAGGTGTCAGTAAGGCAAACATGAGATAGCAGAAATTGCCTGAAGACATGAGCCAGGTCCAGATATGGGTGATAGTGGACAAAAGTCATCAGACTGACTGCAAAACTACTACCATATAAAATTTTTCTGAGAAGCCGATGGAAACACCTGGCCCTGGATTTGAGGGTTTGAGGATGGGGGAGATGCAAGGACAGAAATAGAACATACTGGTCCCCAGGGAGTTCCTCAGCAGAGATAGAACAGAGCATTTCCCCATAGGTGAGAGTGTGACTGAGACATTGCTCTTTTGTTGTAGAATATTACTTTAACTAGGCAAAGATGTGTTATATTTGTTTATGCTGCATTTGTTTAACTGTGAAGATGTGCTGCTGTTTTACCTTGCCTGCCTAAGGCACCTGATCGTTCTAATAAAAAGCTGAGCAGCCAATAGCTAGGCAGTAGAGGGGTAGGAGATAGGTGGGGTTTGTGGGCAGAGAGAATAAGGAGGAGAAATCCAGGTTTAAGAAGGGAGAAGAGAAGGAGGGAGAAAAAGGGAGACACCAGCCAGCAGACTCGGAGTCGGACATACAGAATGAAAGAAAGGTAAAAGAGCCCTGAGGCAAAACACAGATGAAGAGAAACGGGTTAAACTAAGTTATAAGAGCTGTGGGGCAGGCATAAGCTAAGACTGAGCATTCATAACTAATAAGGCTCTGCATCATGATTTGGGAGCTGGTTGGTGGGCCAAAAGAAGGCCTGCTGCAATCTTTGAACAATCAGTGAGCAGTGCAGAGATCCAAGAGAGGATGAGGCTGAAGGGACACAGAACAGAAGTCACAGTGGTGACCTATGTGCAGACCTGAGAGAGGGAAGCCGCTCTGGGTATGTGTTGGGGCTGCCATAGAGTGGGTACCCTTCCTCACCAGAGCCCTGTGTTTAAGACACTGGTGAGCATGTGAGGCCTCACAGTTTCCAGCCATAGTGCCTAAAGAGAGACAGAAGTGAGGCCAGACTGATGAAACTATACTTCGGGGTTTTCTCTTTCTCTTTTTGTTTTGTTTAGTTTTTGCTTTTTGAGACAATCTCACTGTTAAGCCCAGGTGGCCCTAAACTTGCCATCCTGTTGACTCTCTCAAGTGCAGGGATTACCTGTACCACTCATGGCTTTTGTCCCTTCTACTTTCTATCATGTTTAAAAGACAGATTTGCCTTTATGCTTGGTATCCAATTTTTTTTTTTTTGTCCTGACTGGAGTGTGAGGTATCCAAAATATTTTGGAGGAAGCCTGGAAGTGGTTCAAATTTGCATTTGCCTGTAAGGGATCAGGAGGTTTGTGAAATGGTCCAGGAAAGTGCCACTGATAAGAGAAGGGAGCCCTGTGAAGTGGGGGCTGTGTGTGCTCAGAATAGTGACTTGCTGGCATCTGGTAGGAGCCCTAGAGCGGTACTGAACAAATGTCACTTTCACTCACTCAGGATGGCAGATAAAATGTCACTTTTTTCTTTATAAAAGGGCAGTGTTGATGCTTTCCTCATCATTAAGTCACACGGTCTTCTTACTCATTAGCTCCACAACTAGCCGTTGATGCCTGCAAGAAGTCTTGGCTACATCTGGCAGCTGTTTAAGTTTTGCTTGCAGGAGGAGGTTAGTGTCACAGCTTCATGGCCAGACAATGGTAGGCCAAGGACAAGCGGCAGAGGGAACCTGGGGATCAGCTCGCCAGTGCCCCCAGCAGGTGTAGCTCCAGAAGGAGCACTTGCTACTGTTGTTACTGCCAGTCCCTGGAGCCTGCTGCTGAATAGCAGTGGGGGATTTGGTGAGAAAGAGGGGGGTTAAAATCCTTCACAGCCCTCTGAGAACTTCTCAACCTTTCTGTTGTCTGCCTTGTTGGCCTCCTTGAGGGTACCCTTCCTGGCAAATGCTTGCTACTCCTGGGTGGGAGGTACGCCGGTAAGGTGGCTGTTAACCACTCTGAGGTCTAGAAAGAGACTATTTAGGGAAAGATTATTTATTTTACACTAAATCCTATTTAGTGGTTTCCTTTGTTTTAAAAAAATTACCCCCCATTTTAATTTGTATTTTCTGTTTTTCACATAGTATTTGTTGTGTTTCTGCAACTTCTGTAGGGCAAAAACTGGTTTACTTGGTAGTTTTTTATAGGGTATATACTAATGTAAGGGCCTGTTAGTTATTGGTATAAAGCTTCATACACAATGGGTAGTAAAATAAAACACACAAGCAGTCACCTAAGATCATGCCCTGTTGTGCCTGCTAGGAAGACATCTATTTCACAGGATCCAGGAAATGGGTTGAAAGTTCTAGGTGTGGGAGAAGATACCGTAGACAAAATTCTGTTCTTACCAATGACTGCAAACAAAGTCTTGACTGCACCTTCGATGATCTCAATGCGCTGTTGCTGCTGGCTCAGTCTGTTCTTCTTCAATCCCTTTTGATGAAAGTACTTTAGTGGGTACTTCACTGACCACCATAGCCCAAATATCAGAAAGAAACTCCCTGGGAGAGCGTGGCCCTTGAAATTTGCCATCAGTGTTTTAGGACACCTAAAAGATGGGGACAACTATTAGGTAACTGCATGATGAAGACATAAATACATATAGACACATAGACGTGTGTGTAGAGGCCAGAGGGCAACCTCAGGTATGCAGTGCCATCCACCTCACTCTTAAGGTAGGACTCATTGGCCTGGAGCGCACTATGCTGGGCTGACCAGCCAGAGCTCTGCAGACCTGCCTGTCTTCCTAGCACTGTGATCATGAGGAGACATCAGCATGCCCAGCTGTTTTACATGAATGAAAAGTCTTTCCACTCTATAGTTTGAGTTTGAGCTCATCGTGGTGATCTCGCACCTTCTCTCTATCTTCTCTCTGTCTCTGTTCGTCCTTCTTTTGAAGAGGTAACCATAGCCTCTCCCTTCCCCCTTCTTCCTTTTTCTTCTTTCTTTCTATCTCTATCTCTTCTCTCCATAATTACCTTATCCTTATACCCTTGCCAGTATCCACTAAATAAACTCTATACTTAAGCTCTCTCTGTATGGCGTATCTGTTTGTCTCCCACCCACCACAGTCTCCCACCAGGGGACCTGCCAGAGTTGCATGAATCTTCCATTGGTTTCCTAAACTTAACCTTGTCCTCTGCTCTGCCAACACCTCTCCAGGTCCAAGAGACACTGGACATTTCCACACCACAAATCCTGGACAGGAGTTAAGTAACCAGATACCCAAGGACGTGTCCAGTACCCAGCTGTCTCAGATTTCCCAAGACTCCGGAAGTTCACAAATAAGCAGGAAGCAATCTTGAGAACCTGATGTCCCCATCCCCTTAACCTGCCATGCCTAACTCCTCGCCTTTTTATTATAAGAGAAAGATGGAAATGTTATCATTCTGCTGACCGTCCCTGTCACTTGGGTACCCTATCCCTTTAAGAGACAAGTTCCCCCACATCCCCAGTCTCCCCCACCCCCTTTCACCTAGGCAAGCTGATCTTGCACCTTCTCCGTGGTAACCACTGCCTCTTCCTCCCCTTCCCCCCTTCTCTTCTGTCTGTCTGTCTGTCTGTCTGTCTGTCTGTCTATCTATCTATCTCTTCCCTCCATAATCCCCTTACCCTTATACCCTTTCCAATACCCACTAAATAAACTCTATATCCAAGCTCTGTCCACATGGTGTTTCTGTCTGTCTCCTACCTGCCAGGGTTGTGCCGCAGTGAATCTTTCAACACCAACAAGGATCAACTCTTTTTATGTGAAAGCCTTTACATTACTGTAAAATATTGTATGTCAGGTAACTCAAGGATGGAGAGAAAACCACTGGCCCTGAGGCTGTGTTAAAAAAAATGGCGTGGGAGAAATGGAGGACAGGTATTGAGTTCAATGTAAAAATACCTTCCTAGGCATGATGTGAAAGAGACAATTAGAGAAAAGAAAGTTTACTGTGTAAGCATTTTTCATGTCAAAAAGATGAAAAGTGGGTGGGTGGGATGGCTCTGACTTGCTGCTGAGCCCAAGGATGAGTCCAGTCTTGGTGGAAGAGGACCCGCTCCCACAACTGCCCTCTCACCTCCAAATGCATGCCATGGCACACACACCCAGGAAAGCACAAGTGTGATAGAAAATTTAAAAGATGGGAAGGCAATGAATCAGGGAACTGTGGCAGTCGTACAATGAATGTCAATTACATTATAAAGCCCTTACACATTTTTTTAATTATTTTTTAAATTTAATGTTTTTTGTGTGTGTGTGTGTGTGTTTGCAGGTGTTTTCCTGCATGCATGTCTGAGAGAAAATCTGATTTCTGGAACTGGAGTTATAGACAGTTGTGAACTGCCATGTGGGTGCTAGGAATCAAACCCATATCCTCTGGAGGAGCAGTCAGTGTTCTTAACTGTTAAGCCATTTCTCTAGCCCCAGCCATTACAAATTAGTAAAGAAATACCATAGACAATGGACAGCAGACATAATTTACTACGTATACAAGCTGATGGTTAATCTAGAGAGGTGCAATTGAAAGCACAATGCTATGTTCATAAAACTGGGAAGGTATGTCATTAAAGCTCAGATGTGATGTGCTTTTATTCCGTTTATCAAAATTCTGAATGTTAACAAAGATTTATTCTGAAGAATGTGTTATTTTTCCTTAGGAACTGGGTGGTGACTGAATGAACATGGAGGAAGGGAGAAGGATTGTTGATAGTAGCATGCAGGCTCACTGTTCATGTTCATGATGAGTAATGAACAAACAGTTCTTGACTGCTTAAATTCCCCAGAACCAGAAGCAAAGCTCAGCAGTGCAGTGAAATCCTGTTCTAGCCTCTCTTCTCTACATTCCATTGTCTCTGGCTGTCAGGGATATTGCCTCTGCCTGGCCTTTTAACCAGGACATGAAATTTCTGCACGCCTCATACAGGCCCTCCTTGAATTATTTTCATTTTCTCACCTTTAATGAAGCATATTGTTTAACCATTGCTGTTGCTGTCATTTTATTTTTAAGATTGGAGCTGCTGGGCAGTGGTGGCACATCCTTTAATCCCCGCACTCAGGAAGCAGAGGCAGGTGCATCTCTACAGTTCAAGGCCAGCCTGGTCAACAGAGTGAGTTCCAGGACAGGCAGGGCTGCACAGAGAAATCTTGTCTTGGGGGCAGGGGAATTGGAGCTGTGACACATGCCAAACTGGTTCACTGCCAGGCTTGGTGGCTATAGTGGTGGAATGGGGGTTGATGATTCACTCATGGGACCTCTTCCCATCTGATTTCTTGTTGTTGGATTTCCTGTTTTGTTCTTATTGATATTCTGATTCCTTTATCAATCTATTCTATTGTAGCTTACTGTGCTTCCTTAAAGCAGTTATTTGGAATTGTGTTCTGGAAATTGCTCCCTACAGAGGTCTAGCAAAACCCACTTCTTCTTCACTGTATGCAATAACTCCGACTCCTCCCCGATTCAGATGTATAAAATAAATGAGCCAAGTCTCCTGGTTACTCTTGGTACAACTCCATCAGAGCACATTGCCCACGAGCTTCTCTGTATGTGCGTCATTTCTTCATTTCCCATCATCCCAGTTAGACCAGTCTTGAAGGCTGTGCAAGGTCATAGTACTTTTGGTGTTACTTTCTGATTAAAAAAAATATCAACCACCAATCATATTATAATTCCTCTAAATGAGTCCTTTTCTGCCACTTTCCAGAATTTCCTTGCTGGTAGCAGCTTTCAGCCTTTGATTTCATCTGTGTGAGTGTTCTCTGTATGCTTTGGTTTTGTTTTGAAGTGGGGTCTTGTGTAGGACAAGCTGGCCTTGAACTGAACATCTGCCCTTGCATCTGGGGTCAAACATGCTCACCACTATGCCTGGCTCTTTGGTGTTTCTACCTTTAAAACTTGATGTCGGCTTAACTTCTTGGGTCTATAATGTAAAGTTCTTCATCAAATTTGGAAGGTATTTCACTTAGTATTTCTTCATCCCCTGCCCCCTTCTTTTGGAGCTCATGTTAGATGTATGTGGGGAAATTTAATATTTTCTCATGAGTTGCTGGCTCTGTTATTTATCTCCATTCTTTTTTACTTTGATCCTCAAACTAGATTTTTAAAAAGTGTTTCAAGTTACTTGATTCATGTTCCCTTTCTTCCCTCCCACCCCATTTTTCCCCTTCCCCCCTCTTTCCCACTCCTCCATCTCCTTTACCATTCTCCCTCACCTTTGAAGTAGGTGTCACTTTACAGGCCAGGCTGGCTTTGAACTTACCACCCTCCTGCCATTTTCTAGGATCACAGTGTGCATTACCACAATGCCCTGCTCTCATGGGTTCTTAACTTTGGTGATCGTACTTGTCAGTGTTAGAATTTCCACTCTTGCCAGACGGTGATGGCGGCGCATGCCTTTAATCCCAGAACTCGGGAGGCAGAGGTAGGCAGATCTCTGTGAGTTCAAGTAGCCAGCCTGGTCTACAAGAGCTAGTTCCAGAATAGGCTCCAAAGCAGCTACAGAGAAACCCTGTCTCGAAAAGAAAAAAAAAAAAAAGAATTTCTACTCTTTTTGCTTTGTAGTTTGCAAGTCATTTTCAATATGTTTTCCTTTAATCCTTTGAACAGTTTCAATCCTATGAAGATACTTTTTAAAAAACTGCATTAAAGTCTTTAACTATTAAATATAGCATTCAAGCCCTTTAGAATTTGATCCAGTTTCCTTTGTCTTTGATCGTTGAAGTAGTTCATAATTTACTGTTTCTATGTCTTGCCCATTTTAATTGTAGCAGCTCTAAACTAACTCTAGTGACTTGCCTGGATTATGGAATCTGTCTCCTACATGATGTGCAGATTCCGTCTTTATTTAGCTATAATTCTTCTCCTTTAATTTATTAGCTTAATTTCATAAAGGTTACACCTTTTTTAAAAAAGAGATTTATTTATTCATGAGAGTTTGCATGTATTCTTGCATGACAGAAGAGGGTATCAGAGAGAAGAGGGCATCAGATCCCATTATAGATGGTTGCAAGCTGCCATGTAGGTGCTGGGAATTAAACTTTAGGACCTCTGGAAGAACAGTCAATGCTCTTAACTGCTGAGCCATCTCTCCAGCTCCATAATTAGGGTTCAGGAATTCTTTTTTGTTTGTTTTTTGAGACAGTGTTTCTCTGTGTAGCCCTAGCCATCCTGGAACTCTCTCTATAAGTCGGGCTGGCCTTGAACTCAAAAATTCGCCTGTCTCTGCCCCAGGAGTGTTGGCATGTGCCAACACTGCCCAGCTCATCCTTATTTTCATAAGAAATAATTGAGAGTAGCCAGCTAATTATTTGGGTAGAGTACCTTAATTCTGCATGGCATCAAGTCTATGCCAACCCATCTGTAGATGGGTTAGAGAAGGCCAGCTTTCCTGTCTTCCTAGACCTTCATTTGTTGCTCGAATTACTCAGGTCTCCTCAACATGTTAATAGGGGATGATTTTCTCAATCCTTCTATATAACTTGATTGCAAAACTCCTTGCTAAATTCCTCACTGGTCTGGTGCTCACCATGAGTGGGACTGCAATGACGGGCTAGCAAAGCTGTTTTTTTAAAATTCCTCATTCCTGAGTACTCATTATATGTTCACTTCTCATGCTCAATAAAACCAAAAAATTTTCAGTCCCTCAGCCATCACTTGGAATTTAGTCTTTGTGTGTAAGCATTTTCATGGTCAGCTAATCTTATTAAAAGTCATCAATTGAACCAGTGTGTTATCTATGGGCATTAATGTTCTTATCTGAAGATACAAGCTTTCCAAGAATAAATGCTTCTCAATTTGTTGCTTATAATTGGTTAGTTTCTAATTCTATGAAGTGGTTGGTTTTGACAGATTTATCTAATGTGTAAAATTAGATCTATCTTTTCCCTCTCTATTTTGCAGGTAAAAATTACCTGCCATATCTTCATTCTGATATAACTGCACAGGCTCCTTCCATTCTTTTGCTTAATGGTTAACTCAGTTTCTTGTTAAGATCAAGCCTGTGATATTCCATTTTATTGACTTTAAAGGTGCAGAGAAACCAGCTTTGCAAGCACATGGCAGAGCTTTGGAGATGAACTGGCTTCTCCTTTTCCCTGGCCCTCCTTAGTTTTTTCCTGAATAGATTATATAAACGCTGGGGCCTTATCTGCATCTGTGCACTTGGCACCAGTTTGCCAAGCACTGCCCTTGCTTTTTAATTGGTCTAAAGTTCACACTGGTGCAAGGCAGGCCTACATGGAAGGCTGAGCACCTTGACCTGATTGTGGATAGAGATGGAGGGGGTACGATTCCTCCCAGTCACAGATTAGTGGCTTATCTCACTGGATGAGCTGCATTGTGGAACAAGTGGTAGAGTTTATAGACCGAGCAAATTTTAGTTAAGAAAACAGGCAATGACTAACTTAACTCGAACGAGATTTCTAATCATTTGAATAAGTAAATAGGTTAAGGCCTGAGTGGTGGTCTCTCTGAGGTCACCTTCTACTGTCCTGTCACCTTCTAAAATAAGGGGAACTGGCTGCTTCATTAAAAAAAATTAGTCCTTTGATTAGTAAGTTTTGTTTTTTCTCAATATCATATGTATACTATGTATTTATTAAATAAGTACCAAATAAAAAAGTAAGTACTTCAGCGATGTGCTTGGTGATATACACAGGAAGAGTGGCTACGGCACAACAGGAGTTTCCCGGTGGAATGAGAGAGTCACCAACAGGGAAACAGACACAAGAAAATGCGCTCACAAAGGGACAGTCCCAGCTTTCTTATTTCAATACGTGTTCTAGCCTTTTATAACCATGTCCCAGGTTTTCAGAGATGGCAGCAGTGAGAACTTGCCTGATGGTTTAGGCAGCAGTCTCTTTCTGTTCCGTTATCTAGGGAGAATGTTGGAAGAACAGCACAGCTGGAGTGGTGAGATTGGCTTGATTTTCCTGTACTCCTTTTTATCCTTTTTCCCCCAGTCTATAATTCTGAACTCCATGGATGAAAAAGTAGAAGATATGAGAAAGAAAAAGGATTCTCTGGTGGGTTTTGGTTTTGCTTTGGTCTAGTATTTTTTCAATGTGCTCTAATTCCTCCCTTTTGGGATGGTAATGTATATTCTGTGCCATTGTATGTTGTGAAGCACAAAATTTTCTTTTTGATTTTCATGGAATTACAGTTACGAGACTGCCTTGAGTCTCAGAAGAGACTTTGGACCTTTAAACAATGCTGACACTGAAAGACTATGGGGACTTTTGAAGTTGAACTCAATGCATTTTGCATTATGATGTGGCCAGGGGGTGGAGTGCGGAGGTTTGAACGAGAAATGCCCTCTGTAAGCTCCGATACTTGGGCACTTGGTCCCCAGTGGTCCCCAGGTGGGGGTGCGACTTGGAGGTGTAGAGGTGTAGCCTTGCTATAGGCGGTATGTCTCTGGAGGCAGGCTTCGAGAGTTTATACCATCACCCACTTCTAGTTTGATTTCTGCCTCCTGTTTGTGGCTGAAGTTCTGACCTCTCAGCTCCCTGCTTTGACTGCTGTTCTCCCGCTTCTCCCACTATCATGAACTCTCCCCTGGAACCATAAGCCCAAGTAAACTCTTGTCCTATGAGTTGCTTCTGGTGTTTTACCACTGTCACTAATAACCACCCCAGGCTGGGAGTGGATTTCAGTGCACAAGAGAGGCAAACCCTCTACCACAGACCTCCATCCTAGTAAGTCCTTCTTATTGTTGAATAGTTCACTATATGAAGTTAAACTGGCTGTATAGTCTGTTAGGCCCGTCACAGCAAAGTGCTGCAGTGGGGGTGGGGGTGTTGAATGATAGAAATTTGTTTTCTTACAGTTCTGAAGAATAAAACCCAAAATAAAAGTTGTGAAGTTGTGATTTTTTTTTTCGTCTGGGACCTCTTTTCTTGGCTTATAGATGCATATATTTCTTCTGTCTTCATCACACAGTCTTCCCTCTGTGTGTGCTTGGATTCAAACATTCCTGTTATAAGAACTCTAGTTGTATTAGAGGAGAGCTCACCCAGTGACCTCATATCTAACACAATTGCTTCTTAAAGGCCCCTACCGCCGAATAGCACCTTCTAAGGTACTAGGAATCAGGACTTCAGCAAATAAATTTGAAGGATGTAGCTTATGTTATCACATCCTGCCTAATTTTCCCTTTACATTTGGGATGCCATCTTACATGCAAATGCCTTCACTTTGTCCCAACAGTGTTGAAGTCTTAGCCCATTTCAGCATTCTGGTGGTTTAAATGAGAATAGTCACATAAACTCGGAGATGTGAGTGTTTGGTCACCATGGAGTGGTACTATTTGCTAGGACTAGTAGGTGTGGCCATATTGGAGGAGGTTGTGTCATGAGGGGTAGGCTTTGAGATTTCAGAAAGCCTGTTCCATGCCCAGAGTCTTTCTCTTCCTGCTGCTTGCAGATCCTGATGTAGAACTCTCAGTTCCTTCTCCAGCGCCATGTCTGTCTGTGTTACACTATGCTTCCCATCATGGTGATAGTGGACTAAATCTCTGAAGCTGTAAGCAAGCCCCAATTAAATGCTTTCTTTCATAAGAGTTGCCTTGATCATGGTGTCTCTTCACAGATATAGAACACTAAGACACTTCGACTCCTTGGTTGGCTATGGGTAAGACTTAGAGAACTCTGCTCCACCTGGGATGTTTTAACACAAGAAGTTGCCTGCTTTCTAAATAGGCACAGAATGAACATTGCCGTCACAACAGGAGGGGCCATAAAGAAGAAAGCTGTGGGTCTCAAGCAAGTCTGAAAAGTCCATTAGCTTTTAAGGCTTGAGAGTAATCCTCTTTGGCTTGATGGTGACAGTGGCTCTGTCCTTTGGTCACTAGCTGGGGGATCCTGGCCTTTGGAAACTGAGATGGCCTCATCTTCTAAAATGCTAGGAGTAGCTTTGCCAGTTAGAAAACCTAGAACTTCCAGGTAACTTCTAGGCCTTAAGCAAAGAGGACTGTGAACAGGGCGGGAAACAAAACTGGGCCCCTGCCAGACAGGGTCTAAGGCAGCCTGACTGCAATCACAATTAGCCCTCTTCACTCCCCTATCTCGTGTCTGTCTGATCTATGTCATATAGCCAAAGACATGCATGTTTCATAGCACGGGCCATGTATTAATCAAGCCTGCTTCCTTCCAGTGCAGGACTTCCCATTCCTTCAAAACATATAAGAGTAGCACACTGGCTGGTTTTATGTCAACTTGGCATCAGCCAGAGTCATCAGAGAGGTAGGAGCCTCAGTTGAGGAGACGTCTCCATGAGGTCCAGCTGTAAGGTATTTTCTCGATTACTGATCACTGGGGGAAGGCTCAGCCCATGGTGGGTGCTGCCATCTCTGGGCGGATGGTCCTGGGGTCTGTAAGAAAACAGGCTGAGCAAGCCATGGGAAGGAAGCCAGCAATCGGCAGTCCCCCATCAGCTCCTGCCTCCAGGTCCGGCCCTGCTCTTTGGACATGGTGTTTCGTTACAACAATAGAAACCCTAACTATGACAAGTTAGGGTCATAGTTTGTTTTTCTGGCAGAACTGAAGCCTCTTGCCTTGGACCCCCACCATGACAGCTGTTAATAAATACCTTACCTGAAGAACAATTTGACTTTTGAGTTCCCATTTTTCCTCTCCCTTCCTCAAACTAAGACAAATTGAGGCAAATCACCCTATGGGAGGCTTGTACTTGTGTTCCCTACATCCATATTTAGGTTTTTGGTTTGGCTAAGAGCTTGAGAGGCAAGCCTCAATGGATCCTCCTGGGCAGGGGGCGTCCCTGCCCTCGCTGCTGTGTGCTCTTCTTGCCCTTTCAGCCACAGCTCTTTACTTTTCCTTATCAGGGTCCTGTCCATCTCCCTCTTGCCAGAGCTTCAGCATCAGAACTTCGGCTCTTCACCTGTTCCCCATTCTGTGCCTCTTGCCCTCCCCTAGCCTCGGCCTTTGGCTGGTGAATTTCCCTAGGTCTCCACTAAGGACTTTGGCCCGTAATCCCAAACTGACCATAAACCTAAACTCCCATTGCTGCTGACTCAGAGGCTCTCCAAGCTTTGCTCAGACCTGCTGATGTCCTGGGGTGCTAGGAATTCAGCTGTAGTCTCCCTTATGGCTTTGACCACATTTCCAAAAGAGACCCTGAAGTTATAGAAACATTTGCTTTCCCCCCCCCTCTTTTCTAGATCTGCTTGATTCCCAAAAATCTCCTTAACAGTGCAGGGCCCAGCCATGACAAGCTCAATAGAGGCCTGAGTTTTAGATTAGACCACCCAGGAACCACCCTGGAATGGATCATTCAAGGAGAAAGTACCTAATGTTCCAAAGGAAATACCTAACGTTCCAACTACTGTAGATAGGATCACCAGGTGTCCGTTAGTCCAGCCCACACCCATCCCCTTTTACCAGGACAACCCTAGACAAATGTCAGCCAATCAGGAGTCCTGAACTTTAGAAATTCCTCACCCTAAACCTCTGCTATGATAAAAACCCCACCTCAACTGAGCTCGAGACTCTCTGATAGTGTCAATGTGTTGGACACAAGGAGAGTCCAAGTTTGAACTTGAATAAAGGCTCTTTGCTTTTACATATGGTACTTGGTCTCCTTGTTGGTTTTGGGGGGACTCCGCAATCTGGGCATAACAAACAGGTGTCTCTCATCTAAAGACCCCATTGCCTTCTTTGGAGTGGAAAAGGTTTAAACCATTAGAAGGTCCCTTACGTTAAGATTGTGCTCATCATTTTCCCCATCTGCACGCTACAGAAGCTTTTGGCTCCTCTGTAAGCATTCAGGACTGTTCTTCGTTCTAGGAGTTCCTCTCACCCTGTAAGAACTTCCTTGCATCTTTCTCCTCTCCTTTTCTGCTCCTGGCCTGGCACTTGCTGCCTGCTGCTGTCCTTGATGCCAAAGCCACCATGCTTTTTACAACAGGAGGTGTGACTTACAAAAGATACAGCAGACAGCCTCTTAGCATACTAAAGTACATGTTGGTGTCCAGACTCAGTCCCTGTGCCTCTTTTCAGCTCTTCTCACCCTACCTTCCTCCTGAAGCTTCTCCAGCTCATGGGTTTCCCTTCCCCCAGCTTCTCATTCCTGTATAACCTTGCCTTCTCAGCTCTCTTAGTTCCTTCCCTCTTGGCCCTCCTGCTTCCCCCTTTTGCCAGCCCCCTTGGTCCTCTTCTCTTGCTCACCACCCTCCTTCTCTCATGGCCCAAATCTACTGGCCATTTTTGTGTACTATTTTTTCTCCCTACTCTGGACTCTTCCAGATGCCTTTGGCTGTAGCTGTACTCTCCTTCACATCTACAATGGCTGACAGAAATGCCTTCAGACAACTCATTCCCCTCTGCTCTTCTCTCAGGGCGAAGCACTCTCCTAACGCTGTGGTGGACTTCATGAAAACTCTTCTTTCACACTTACTGAGGAAGCTCATACAGAGGATCCAACAACGAAAAGGTCTCCCTTCGCTTAAATATAATCATGTTAGCTGTCCTTTGAGTTTCTTGACACAGCATTCATAATTGTGTAGACCAGTTGTTATATACATCCATGGCAATTTTTTCATATAATTGTTTTTATATGTCATTTTATATTCTAAGGGAAAAATGAAAAACAAAATAGGTGGCTCCTTTATAAATTTTAAAATTTTTATTGAGTACTGTTGGTATATGCTTAATTCAAGATGCATACATGTATATATTTGTGCAAATGAGCATTTTAAGATTATTTCTAACTGTTAAAAGCAGATTTTACAAAGCCCTTATTTTTGTCAATCCAGGATAAGATACAACTCTAAAAAAATTTTAAAATCTTAAAAAAAATCACACTTATTGTGTGTGTGCTCATGCAAGCAGGCACGTGTGTGTGTATACATACATATGCCACTGTGCAAGTGGAGGTCAGTGTTTGGTTGGAATCTCCAGCTCTCCGCAAGCTCCATTCCTGTCTTTCTCTCCAAACCCTGCCCTCTCAGTGAATCTCCAACAAAGAAAGGAACAAAAAAAAAACCCACAAAAAAACAAAACAAAACAAAAAAAACCCCAGTTCTGCATGCTTGATGGCTTCTACAGTTTCTTCCCCTGAAGTTGCCAGCAGTCCAAGACCTTGTCTAAAGTAGTCAGCTTTTCTTGGGCACAAACCCAGCTTGTGGTGGACATGTCATCACCCCTCACCTACAAACTATACAACCTCCCTGATTTAGTTCGGGAGAGTGACTTCTCTGGCCTCCATCTCTGGAACTGGAGAACTCACCTGGGAGTTGCTATGCTCAAATAAACCTGTTCTTTTACTTTTTCAGTTCGCCTTAATCTGGCTTACTGTGTCGGCAGAGACCCGGTAGAGAACCCTATTATTGGGGTACAGAAAACCTATTAGTCAGGACAACTTGTGGGAACTGGTTCTCTCCTTTCACCCGTGTGCTTTCACTCAAAGATCAAATTCAGTTGTCAAGCTTTGTGGCTGTAAGCAAAAGTCACTGAAACCACTGAACTAGAACAATCCATGGGTAGGAAAAAAAGTTTGTTATAGGAATCAAATTGCTAGGCTGTCCTTCAGGGCTCAGAGTACAGCTGCCAGCAGGAAAAGCCTTGTCCATTTTAAGGGGACAGGTAGCTGTGAGAGGAGAGTTTCTTACACTGCGTAAAGATGTATAAAGACATCGTAAGAGGTCCCCTAAAACCTCCAAGCATTATAGGCCTTGGCTATAGTCTTGACTATCCTTCAGAACTTGACGTTCCGCCCTATTGCAGTAGACACTGGGGACTTGAGTCACAGAACATAAAGAAATAAATCTAGTGCTCATTTGGAAGCTTCATCTCTACTGGCTAGCCTTGATGGTGTTTGCTGGAAGGTGCTATGTACACTACCGGCGGAGAAAAATAATCATTAGTCTCATCCAGCTGTGAACCGTCAAGCTACAGCAGTGGCTGGCCAGACGAGATATGCCCTGATAAAAGATGGCACAAATGCTATGGGAGGAACAAATCACTTTCTGATAGCGTGGACTCCCTGTCTGACAGTGTTCACAGGGCCAAGAACCTGTGGCTAGTCAAGTGATAGGCCCTAAGGGAGAAACCAATACTGTTATAAAATGGATATAACATTGCAGCATAGTAATGCAATAATGACATTGCTATACCTATAATTCAATGCATCTCTCAACCCTCATCTGAGAAGTTTCTCCTTGTGATAGGTGGCAATTAATGAAGAGATCCTCAACTGGTAAATGTGTAGAGGAAATGAGACTGTGGCGTGCTCAGTCCCAAATGGGACATACATATCACAGTCCTTTACCCAAGGCCCGGGGAATCCTCTCAGAAGATTGTAGGAGACAGGGGTGCTGGATAACATTAAGGAAAACATTTTTGCAGGCGCAACAGGACAGTCGTGCATATGAACTCCCAGCAATTATGATAGTGTGTGCACGTGACCTGTTCAAGCTCAAGCCAGACAAAATCCCAGCATAGAGGAGGGAACATGGGCACCCAAATCCCACTATGAGCTGAGTAGCTGTTGGCATTTGTTATCTACTGGGAGAGGGAGAGCTAGTTTTCAAAAAGCCTAATGATGTAGGTTGACCATGCTCCAAGGCAGGCCTTACTTCCAGGAGTAGTTGGGCAACACAAACCGGACTTGATCAAGGTGCTGGGGGGATGGGGAGAGTTAGGTGGGTAGGTAGAGAACACAGATATGGCCAAATATATTGAATGAAATTCTTAAGGATAATATTATTTGAAAAAAATGAAGACATCTTGAGATTCATAATCTTAATATGTTTCATTATACAATTTCTCTTTTAAGAACTTCAACTTTAATTATATAAGCATATAATTAAATTATTAAATTATATGATGTTTCATTCTATAATTTTTCTTTTATGCCTTCAACTTTAATGTTTTGCCTGTGTTTATGACTGTTAAGCATTTGGAAAGCAGGTGCATGTTGTTTTCTTTGTTTCAAGTATAGTTTTCTGAGTTATCACTTAAAATATAATTAATTGTGTTATTGAGAAAGAGATATTTTCAGGATAAGAAAGATATAAAAAAAGATAGAAAGAAACCGTTGTATAAGAAAAAGAGATCTAAAGCCTTAGATATGAATTTTATTGTTGGTAAGGAAGATTAGTGAAAAAGGAAAATGCTTTTGGATGAGAATAATTTTATATAGTAAAATAAGATTTTGTCCTAAGAGAAAAGATTATTCAAAATGAAAATATATTAGGCTAGGAGGTGGTGGTGAACGCCTTTAATCCCAGTACTTAGGAGGCAGAGGCAGGTGGATCTCTGTGAGTTCCAGGCCAGCCTGGTCTACAGAACTAGTTCCAGGACAGCTAGGACTGTTACCCAGGGAAACCCTGTCTCAAAAAACAAACAAAAATAAAATAAAATAAAAAAAGAAAAAATATATTAGGACAAACTCTAGAGATTTTGTGTATTGTAGAAAAGGCTACGAGAGTTAGAATGTGAAGAAAGGTCACATGAAATCATAAAGTTGATAATAATTAAAGATTTCTGAATTCGCTAAATCAAAATTCAGTACCCCACATGTGAGCTCACGGAGCCTGGCAGCAGCACAGCAGACACAGTTGAGTTAGATGGGGTCCCAATGTTGAGAGCGGGAAGTAGACATAAAAGCTCTTATTCCTAGTCAAGAAGTTATCTCCGATTAATATTCCCTTGCAAAGGAAAAATTAGTTTTCTCCTATGGAAAATGACTGTTTCTCACTGGGATATTAACCACATTTCAGGACACGCCCCATGCTCAGTGGTGGAAGCCAACACAAAACGAACTCAGTGCTATTTTTGTAGACATTTTGTCTCACATTGCCTTGTTTGGACTTTTTTTTGTTTTTTGGCTTACTGGTCTTTTGTTTGTATATTATGGTTTCCAATTTTGTGTTTTTATGTTTTGTTTTTCATATGTGTGTGCTTCTCCTTTTTAAAAAAATCTGTTTTTTGTTGTTGCCACCTGAGAGAGAGAGAGCGAGAAAGAGAGCGAGCATAGAGTTGGGTGGGTGGGGAGGATCTGGGAGGAGTTGGAGGAGGGGAAACTATGATTAGAGTATATTGTATGACAAATATTTCCCAATAAAGAAAACTTAAAATACAATACCCTAAATAAAACTGATACATAAATGCATTTTTGGTTGATTGAATAAACAAAGGCAAAAAGCCTATTCCTCTCAGCTACTACCTTTAGTTCTTTTTTTTAAAAAATCGATTCTTTCACAATTTCATATATACCCCCTACTATCTGTCTTTGCTTCCTTAGGTCGCACTGAGTTCTTAATTAACTTTAGATCCAATACTTCTGTTATATATCTCATGTAAATACAATGTCACATACAGCGCACAAAAGAGAAAGTCCAGATCTGGACTATGATGGCCAATACGTTTGATATGATCCAGGAACTTTTTCCTTAGTTGCTTTGCCAGCTTCTTCTACCTCCTGAGACTGCTTTCTTGTCTTCTCAGTTTCATCTAAATCAATTCTTAGGAATAAGCCGTCTTCACACTGGGGGACATGGAATATTTGGCCTCTGCATGCATAAAATGTGATGTTTGGCTAATGGGAGCTATAAACTAAAGTTCCCAGAAAAATACTGTGTCCCTATTAAACATTCGATGTGGACTAGGACCTCAGTGATTGTGGAGAGCCCAGAGCATTGCAGACCAAAGCATATTGGGTTTTCTTAGCATCTTTTTAGTTTGTGTTATTTTTTTGAGATACGGTTTGCTGTGGAGCCTTGGTTGGCCTGGAACTCACTGTGTAGACTAGGCTGGCCTCGAACTCATAGATATCTTCTTGTCTTTTCCTCAAAGTGCTAGGATTAAAGGTGTGCCACCATGCCTGGCCACTTAAGCCTCTCAAATAGAGACATTTTCTCTCTTGGTTTGTGACCTGACATTGCTGTGACAGCAGCTCTTGTGCCAGAAGATTTAGGCAGCTTGCCTCAGGCAGTGCACTCCTGGAACTCCTTATCAGAAGATACCCCAGCCAGCCAGGTAAGCAATGATAGCTTGGGATGCTGAGATGCCTGTTCTGGCTATAGTCTTTGAGGCATACTCCTTCTTTTTTTCTTTTTTAAAGCTGAGGACCGAACCCAAAGCCTTGCGCTTGCTAGGCAAGCGCTCTACCACTGAGCTAAAACCCCAACCCTGGCATACTCCTTCATATACTAGACCTATACATGAGAGTTTGCTTACTTTTCAGGGTGAAACCATTCATTCTTTTGTATGCCAGGGTTCACCTCTGCATTTAGACACCATGAATAGCTTTAAAAAAATCTTTCTTTGCCATCTTTATTTCCTCCCACGTTACAGTTATTCAAAGAACCCAACACTTATTTTTTTATTATTATTTTTAGGGTTTATTTAACTTTATTTTATGTGCATTGGTGTGAAGGTGTCAGATCCCCTGCAACTGGATCTTTAGACATTGTGAGCTGCCATGTGGGTGCTGGGAGTTGAACCCCGGTCCTCTGGAAGAGCAGTCAGTGCTCTTAACCACTGAGCCATCTCTCCAGCCCCAGAACCCAACACTTACGATCTAACCAACCAATGTGCTTCTCTTTTAAAGTTTTGTCTGCCCTTGCAGCCTGTGTGGCCCCTCTCAAGGCTGGGGTTGCACACAGCTGGCATCAAGTCATGGTAGAAGTTGAGAGATGCTTACTCACAGGGATGCATGTGAGAGCAATAGTTCTAGTCCTCTGCTAAAAAAATCAGAAACAAACAAAATGGAGATAGAGACAGTACCTAATAATGCGGCCCATCCACAAACTGAGCTCAGAGATTTATTACGAAATGGAAGAGGCTGTCACCTGTAGGGAAAGATCTGGTCTGCTAATCCCTTCCAATTAATTGTCTGGCATAAACTCTAAAACTACTATATCAGTCAACTGGAATTAACTTTAAAGGAAACAGTGACAACCCAAATAAAAACCATCTTTACAACCTTATGTTGGGTGGGTAGGGAGGTAAGGGAGGATAGGGAGGAGTTGGGGGAGAGGAAAGAATATGATCAAAGTATATTATATGAAAATTCTCAAATAAGTGAAAATTAACTTTTAAAATTCTTTACTCTGATGCTTTCCTGCCTAGTCTCCTCTAACACATCTTATAAATGGTTTGCCTATCCAAAACATTCTTTGGTTTGTTGATACAACAACAAAAGACCGCCCTAGCACTCTTTCCTCTGTCGATGCCTGTGTTCCCCTAACTCCTTGACCTACCCCCTATAGTACACTTAAGATTTTCCCCAAATTCAAAAAATCCAACTCCAATGGTAACTCTGTAATTCTGTTTGTTTGTTTGTTTTCCTGGTGTTAGGGAACCTGGGCCCTGAGATACCAGGTAATTATGGAACCACTCAGCTGTGTCTTCAGTCCTACCGTTAGCCTTTGTGGAACTGGCAGCGTTTTCCCAAATGGCTTCCCCACTTTCCAACCCCCGCAGCAATGGCCGAGGTCTCCAGTGTCTCCACATTCTTGCCGGTACTTACATTTGTCTTTTTTCTTAAAAACATTTTTCCATCCTAGAAGGGTATGAAGTTGTATCTCACTTTTGTTTTGTTTCTCAAACGGCTGCTAATGCAGAGACTGTTTTTTTTTCTTTTTTAATTTATTTATTATGTATACATCATTCTGCCTCCATGTATGCTCACACGCCAGAGGAGGGCGCCAGATCTCATTATAGATGGCTGTGAGCCACTATGTGGTTGCTGGTAATTGAACTCAGGACCTCTGGAGGAGGAGTAGCCAGTGTTTTTAACCGCTGAGCCATCTCTCCAGCCCCGCGGAGACTGTTTTTATGAGCTTTTTCATGTATGTATGTCTTCTTTGGAGAGAAGTCTTTCAGTTGTGTTGTCCATTTGTAATTGGGTTGTCATTTTATTGTTGGATTCTAATATGTGTTTTGGATACAAACAAGTCAGAGAAATGACTTGCAAATATTTTCTTCACCTATGTAAGTCATGTTGTTTTCACTTTCTTTCTTTTCTTCTTTTTTTTCTGATCCGCCCGCCTCTGCTTCCCAAGTGCTGGGATTAAAGGTGTGTGCCACCACCGCCTGGCTGTTTCCACTTTCTTAATAGTTTCTTGATATACAGAAATTTCTATTTCTCACTGTGTGGCCTTGACTTACTTGGAACTCTGTAGACCAGACCGTCCTTGAACTCAGAGATCCACCTGCCGCAGCCTCCTGGGATTAAGTGCTACCACGCATGGCAATTTTTTTTTATGTTCTACTTTATCTTCTCTAATTTTGTTGGTTTTACTTTTGATATCATATCCATTTAACCAAAGGTCATGAAAAATTCACTCCTATGCTTTCTTCTAGGAGTTTTATATTTTTAGCGTCTGTATCACGTAGCTGATTCATTTTGAACTAATTTCTTTTTCTTTTTCTGTTGTATTCTAGTCATAACATTTTGAACTAATTTCTGTCCCACTTCTGAGGTCCCAGTCCCATTCTTTCACATCAGTGTCACGTGTCCCAGCTACCTGTTGAAAACTTGATTCTTTCCCCCCAATGAATTGTCTCGGCACAATGTTTTGTCTTCTACCTTTTTCTTTTTAAAGATCTTCCTCTCTGTCTCCCTTCCTTCTTCTCTCTCTCTCCTTCCCTCCCTCACTTCCTCTCTCCCTCCCTCCTTACCTCCCTCTCTCCCTCCCTCCTTCCCTCCCTCCCTCCCTGTCTTTCTCTCTCTCTCTGTAAACCTTCTGTTTCAGTTTTCCCTTCAACTTTGTTTAAGATAAGATTTTTTGGTATCTTCTCTGCATGCCAGGCTAGCTGGCCCTCTGGTTTCTGGGGATTCTCTTGTCTTTACCTCCTATGTCGCTATCATGTCTGAATTCCCGTCTGTTTTAGAGATCTGAATGCAGGCCCTCATGCTTGCGTGTTAAACAGTGAGCTATTTCTTCAGTGCCAGCTTTCTACTCTTGAAAGCACATTTTGTGACTTGTCAAGGGAGGACCTTGCCTTTAACCTGTTCAAGCTGTGTTGATGTGAGATTAGTTAATCCAGCATGACACACAAATAAAACCTTTTCTAGAGTCTAGAAAGAGTGAAAACAAAGGGAGGATTCTTGTCATTCAGGGGGAAATGACACAAAGACAATAGCCAGGAAATGTCTCAAAAGCTTCCTTGAAAATCAGGCAGGTATTAGTCAGTTAATGTGGGTGGGGTTCCAGGAAGGGCCCATGCCACTTGCAAAGCCCGACAGATATTAGCAGCTGATTACTGATAGGGCAAATCAGTGAAGAACAGTGCCTATATCCATCATCCTTGCTCTCTCACCTCATTTAGCAAGAAAGATCATGAGTCACCATCTTCCTTGGGCTCACCAGGTATTAAACTTTGAAATTTGGAACTTGATAAAAGAGTATATTGAAAGATCATATCAGACAGACGTAGTGACCCTAGATGCCCAAGAATCTCTGGGAAAGTGTGTAAACCAACTCACACATGGCCCGAGAAAGCCTAAGATAGAAAAGATTGAAGTGTGAAATCAGTATACGTGCATCCTATTTCCTGAAGGCACCCGGGTTCCCAGAGTTTCCTTAGAGGGAACACAGTCAGTCATAAAGCACGGAGTGTAGAGTGTCAGACGTACACTCAACCTTGGCTTTGCCACTTCTGCTGTAAAGCCCTTTGCTCACGTTTCCTAGATTTGTGCTTCTCAGCATTTTTAAAACTGGGACTCCCATTGTATCCGTTTTCTCATTGCTGAAACAGAATGTCTGTCATAGACAACTCAGGGAAGGGAGGCTTGCTTTGCTTAGGTGCCTCAGTTCATGGCAGCGAGGGCACGGAACGAAGAGCAGTTCAGGCATGGGTCAGTGCCAGACAAGAGGGAAAAGGAACTCCAGCCCTCTGGGCTCCTTTACCCTCTCGTTTTACAGGAGCCCGTGGGACAGTGCCATGCACATTCAGGATGGCTCTTTTCTCATCAGTTACCCTGATGGGATGTCCTCCATTGAATTCTATCTTGAATGCCTAGGTGATTTTAATTTATCTACTTATGATGAAGAGTAGCCTTCACATCTCCATCTTTGGGGGGAATATTGTGAGAATTAGCTGAAAATAACTAAGAATTAACTAGAGTAAGTGTTTTATAAATGGGCATTTCCTCTTTAATCTGGTGATTTTAATACCTGGTCCCCATATCAATGGGGAGAAACCTGGATTTCTATCCTCAGAACAGTATACTGTTGAACAAAAACTATCGTCTTTTGCTCTTCAGTAGCTGCCCCTTGAAGGGTAATAAATACTGTTTCATATCATCAAATGCCAAGAGGGTAAAGGCTAAGGATATTTTTGTAATGGATATGGAGCGTACATTTGGTTTGCATGGTGCATGTATTTCTAGATTTATTTTTATGTGAATGTGTGAGTGTCTGTGGGAGTGTGTGGTCCGAGGAAACCAGGAGGCAGTGTCGTACCCCTTGGAGCTGTAATTACAGGTGGTTGTGAGCCACCCTATATGGGGACTGGGAATCAAACCAGGATCTTCAAGAACATTAAGCACTCCTAACTGCTGAGCCATCTTTTCAGCCCCAGAATACGTATTCATTAAATTAACTAACTAATGAATTTTTTACTTTGAGTCTATCCTTTGCAACAGGAACTCAATATTTTCTGCTCAGGTTTAATCTGGAATACACCCAGTCCTGCTGTTTGCACTGTTCTGGGAGTTGCTTAGTAACAGACTGGGCGTGTTGTTGACAATCACTTGCACACTGCATGATTTTCCTATGTGGCCATGGTCATAAAGTCCACTAAAGCCCATCCCTGCTGTCAGCAATGAGACCCGAAGCAGGTTTAGAGTGTACTGCCCTCTAAAACTTGGCAGCTACTACCACCTTTCAAGAACAACATACTTGGAAGGAGTAAGACCAGACTGGAGTCTGAAATTGCTTATCATCGTCATTTGGAACAGAAATCCATGAACAAGGAGGGCTCAGTTCCTGTCTAGTTTGATAGTTTGAGCTTGATTTCTTGGTTTCTCTTTCTCTCAGCTAAGGAAAATACTACATTGAATTCAGAAAGGGCAGTGATAATGAAAAGATCTCTGTAAAGCTATCCAGTCAAATTCTCAGGCTGTGAATACACTTATCTCTGAGGTCCTTAAATGTCCAGTTCATTTGGCCACTTGTTGGTTGTTCTTGTGTTTGTCTGTTTTGAGACAGGGTATTATTATTATGTGACCCACCAGCTCTGGAACTCACTCTGTCCTCCTGTCTCTGCCTCCTGTGCTGGACATAGGCGTGCGCCCGATGGCTTGGCAGATCACTTCTTTTGGTGTTCACGTTTTTTGAGTTTTTTATTTGATTCTGTACGTTAACCTCTTGACAGATGAATAGCTGGAAAAGTTTTTTTCTCATTCTGCAGGCTGCTCTGCTAATTTTTTTCTTTTTCTCGGGGGTCATTCGTTATGTGCAAGCTCACTTCCACCTCCCGTCCCTGTGTAAAAGTGTATAGCTGTGGATTAAGTACCATTTCCATGTTGCTGATTCCTATAACGTCATATCTAGCCCGAGTGCATCAGATTCATAACCTGACCCTCTGCTAACATGATAGATACATAGAAGCACATAGATGTTTCATAGACCCTCCAAAGCCAGTGTGTCCCAAATAAAATTCACCATCTTCCCTGCTGCCAAGTTGGCTTCCCTTCTCATATCATAAACTTGAGGACTCTTAAAGTCAGTATCCTGGGAGTACTTCTGGGCTCATCATCCTCTCTTATGATTGATTCCCTATTGCCACATTCACCTATACTCAAAATGCTGCTTATTTTCTTTCCCTAAATATTCTAGCATTCTCGTTTCTTTCTGTTTTGGCAACAATAACCTCATTTTATTCCTCAGTTTGTTTGTGTTTTTCTTGTCTTGACTACTTACAGTGTCTCAGGCCCTGCTCCCCATCAAACTTCCTTCTGTCTAGTCATCACCTATAATAAACCTGACTATACTACAATCAAGTGTAAAGCATTTCACAAACTGCCTAGCATGTGAGGTGGTCTGCATCAATTTATACCGTATGCATACAGGATGTAGTTCCTTCCCACCCATTGACCTGTTTGCTCTATCATGAACCTTACAGATACCTTTGCTTTCGCTATTCCTACCACCTAATATGCTCTTTCCACCTGACTCATAGGGACTCACTTTTCAATACTCAGCCCGTGTCTCCTCTAGAAAGTCTTCTGGAAGCTTCCAGGACTGGCTAAATACCCCACCTCAAACCATGTCTTTCCATTTAAATTAATCTTCCTCTGGGCATGATATGTAATATCTTCAAAGGTCCTAATTTATTCAGAATTAGAACTTATTACCCATTAATTATTAACTTATTCCATTATATGTGGGTAACAAATACCTTATTTATTCATCTTTAATTTAACACATGTGTACTATAAATACATCATTTTCTTCTTCTATCCCTCCATATCCTCCCACATTACCTCCACTCCCTCTGAAATTCATGGCCTCTTTCTCTTTAATTATTATTGTTACACATATATAAAGAAGTTAATATATAAATAACAAACTGGTGAGTTCATTCAGGGTTTACAAGTGTTTATCCTAAAGTAGTCGGGTTTTAATGTGTTTAAAGAGGTTTCACTGCTTTGAAATCTTGTTTTTAAATATAATTCACATTTTTCAATAGGAAAGAAGATACACAGAAGCATATCAGCAACTTTAAAGTAGGAACAGAGTTAAGAACAGAATTCACCTGCTGAACAGCTATGTGTCTGCCTGGATCTGCTATAGTTAGAACTCACAGTGTCTCCAAAGGTCAATGTGTTAAAGGCTAGGTTCAGAGTGTAGTGGTATTGGAAGGTTATTGGGGTGGCTCTCCATGAAGATACGCACTCTGGCTCCTTCTTCTTTTCTGTCCCATCCAAGCATGAGGTCAGCTGTTTTTATCTGTCACACCTTCTATTCATGATGAGCTGCCACAGGTCCAAAGTCACAGGACAACTGGTCATAGATCACAGTGGTCTTGGCTCATGGTGAGCCTAAAGAAACTTCTTTATAAGAGGATTATCTCAGGTATTTGACACAGCAATAATCCTACTACTGACAGAACTATACAGTTTAAAATATCAAAGCTACTAAGTATTATTAGTGGCACTGAGCACTGAACCTAGGGATTGAGAAGAAAGTACTCCACTACTGAGCTATTCCTCTAGACCCTTTTAAAAAAGTTTGAGACAGGTGGCCTTGCTAAGTTTCGAAGGCTGACTTTGAACTTGCAAAACCTCTTGCCGTAGCCTCCCAAGTAGCTGAGAGAACAGGCATGAGCCACCACTGTTGTGGGAACTTCTAGTTACCCCAGGAGGAGAAAAGCTATGGATACCATCAAAACTAATCAAGATTCGGAAAAACGAGAGACCTCTTGATAAAGAGAAATGACAGCTCATCCACAGAGGTGACAATCAACAGGTTGTAAGGAAACCTCATAAGGGTTGGGGCAGGGTATTTGTATTTGCAGGAAAATAACCATCTTTGAAAAATCAAGAGACCTTGGACATCTAAATGCTTAAAGAAGAAAAGATAGCTATTAAAAAAATCACCAAGCAAAGAAAAATCTAACTTATGATACCAATATCCTCTGCAGGGTAATATCTTATTTACATGCATATAATGGTAGTTGCCAATTAAAAATCAAAGCTGGCTTTGGAGTTGGATGGTGGCTGTCCTTCTCTAAATCCAAGCATGTTGTTAAAAAAAATTGAGAGTTTCTGTCTCATATCAGGAGCCACCTGGTGTGGGACAGAAGGAAGATAAAATCTAGGGACTAAGGTTATCAAAACTCTGCTCTCAAAAATTTTACTTCTCCCCATACCTATTTTTGTCTCTATAGTATCTTTTGTTAAATATATGTCTATAGAAATTCAAATTTTCTGTTTTAATATAAATAATGTTTAAGTTTTCCACAATGACCAATAAATTTTCCTGCAGTAATCTTTGCAGTCTCCAGGAAGAAGATGGGGCCCCACAACAACGATTCCACCTGTTTGATATGATGCCATTATGCTGGTAGTACACTTTAAGATCGGTTTTGGTGTTCTTCCCACTTTCTCTTCTATAAGGTTCAGTGTGGCTGGCTTTATGTTGAGGTCTTTGATCCATTTGGACTTGAGTTTTGTGCATGGTGATAGATGTGAGTCTATTCATTCTTCTACATGCTGATATCATGAATTGGCACAGGAGACCACTTCCTAAGTATAACCCCAGCAGCACAGACACTGAGAGAAACAATTAATAAATGGGACCTACTGAAACTGAAAAGCTTCTGTAAAGCAAAGGACACAGTTAACAAGACAAAACGACAGCCTACAGAATGGGAAAAGATCTTCACTAACCCCACATCAGACAGAGGTCTGATCTACAAAATATACAAAGAACTCAAGAAATTGGACACCAAAAGAACACATAATCCAATAAAAAAATGGAGTACAGACCTAAACAGAGAACTCTCAACAGAGGAATCTAAAATGGCTGAAAGACACTTACGGAAATGTTCAACATCCTTAGTCATCAGAGAAATGCAAATCAAAACAACTCTGAGATTCCATCTTACACCTGTAAGAATGGCCAAGATCAAAAACACTGATGACAACTTATGCTGGAGAGGTTGTGGGGAAAAGGGAACAC
>PVIU01004229.1:0-130412 GCA_004026605.1 Ondatra zibethicus
GAGTGGGGTCAAAGCTCCGTTGTGCTTAATCCTAAAACTCTGGCAGAAAGCAGGATACATCATACCTTGCGTGCCTGGGAGAGAAGCATTTTAACGATCTAGAAGGTAACTATAGTCTCATTTGATGTGCGTACCTAACTGGGTAAATTCTGATTTCCCCTTAGGAAAAGAAAATGCCACACAATGCCATATGGAACGGCGCTATGTGTCAGTGAAGTCGACTCTCGCTTATTTCTTTAGCTGGAAATAAAGTCCTATTCTATTTGCAGTGCAGGTGTAGCAGTGAGAACCCAGGCACGGGGCTCTGGCTGGTACCTTGTTCCCTCTGGCTTGGTGATAGCAGTGACTGCTCTCGAAACTCCAGGGAATGAACAGCCCCCGGAAAAGCAGCTCAAGTTGAACCCTAGGAGTCTAAGGATCCTGGAGTATTCATTGGCTTTAAGGAAGAACTTGAGCTCCCATGGCTGCAAGAACCATCATTGAAGTAAGAATTGCCGCCACGGTGAATCAAGCACAGATAAAGGCATGTTCAAGGTCTCACCCACCTCCTCTTCTGTCGGATTAGAATGTGACTAGGAACAGGCACAGGTCACCTTCAGGGCCTCTCTGTCTCTTAACTGACCCCAATTTAAAAGATATCTGAACTGTTTTTCCACCTGGAAATCATCTCGACATATAAGACATCTAAGGATAAGGACTGGTTGCTGCTGAGGACACGTGCATGCCCACTTCGTTCCTCCCACCAGCCCCATCTCCGTTAAGACCCTAAAACAAGTATTCTTGGCCTTTCTCTCCACTCCTCCATCAAAGGCAATTTTATTTTTCTCGTTCCTGTTTCCAAAACAGTTTATCTTTTTTATCTCCTTGGAAGAAAAGTACTCCACAAATCAAAGGTATCATTAGTATTGTTATTATTTTGCTATTGAAATCTCTTGAATTCACTCTGGATTATTCATGTGCTTTTTTGGGTCTGCAATATAATACTGCCTAAGTCACCCCCACTGGGCTAAACAAAAATGAAAAATTGCATCTTCAGGCCTAATCCCTGCCTCCACCCCACCTCCTGCTGGCCTTGGCTTCCACCAACAGAGACACACACACCAGGCAGGGCTGCTCCTTGGTACTATGCCTAGCTCACTGCTGCTTTTCTGAGCCAGATCTTCCTTCCTGTACCCATGGCATCCTCCCAGTGCCATGCTCTGATGCTGACCCCACCCACACCCTTGTGCCCCTCGGGAGTTTCTTTTCTATCCCCAACAGCTCTCAGAGTTCCCCGTCGGGCAGCAGCCACTGAAGCCATCCACATCCCCTATAGGCATGCTCCATTCCCCCACCCAGAAGGTTTGTCAAAGGAGTAGTCCCACATCCTTGGCAGTGGTGCTTTCCAAAATAAAAGAAGTGATTCTTCCTCCCCTGGGACACCAGCAGCAGGGGTGGGGGCTCCTACTCATCATTTGCCTCATAGTGCTAGGACATTTCTGGGTAAGGACAAGTATTCCTAGTGTTGTTTACTTGTATTTTCTTTTTCTGATCTCCCTTTGCCTGAACCTCCCTTCCCACCTTTATTTTGGGGGCGCTCTCTGACATGTTTGTGCTCTTTCCCCAAGCTCTTTCTCTTCTTTCTCTTCCCCACGCGAGCTCTTGGCAAACTCAAGCTTCTTGCAGTGGCCTCTCTCCTCCACGCTTCCTGTCACCCCCATGGTTCTTGCACCACGGCCAGTTCTCCCCACCCACTCCGTTCACCCTCTATCTGCTAGAAGCTTTTCTGTTTCCTTGGAGATTCAGGTTGTCTTGCAACTCTGCCATCCAATGGCTACCTGGTTCTCCTTCTGATGTGTCCAGATAATCAAGAGAACTAGGTCTATTAAGAAGATGCATCCTAGATTGATCTTCAGCTAGGAGATGACCCTCAAGGTAAAATGTGAGTTTCTTTTTACTTTAAATGTTCAGAACGTCAAGGAGCACAGGTAAAGCAAACATATCTTCTGGGTTGGGCAGAGTTGGAATCCTCTGACCATCCCATCACTGGGCAGGACAGGACAGTCTGGGAATGCCATTGCATGGCAGGGGGGACACTTTTCTTGTAGCATGTGCAGTGGAAGTTACCGTGTCTGCTCCACTGCACACTGCCCACACTGACTCAGAACATAAGATGCAAGCGAGGCAGGGAGTCTCCAGTCCTGCTGAGACCCTATTCCTTCAAAGCTGCCTAAGATGTGCACATGCAGCGTAGACGGAATGAGGCTGGAAGATGAAGGAGGGCATCGAAGGAAGTAGTTGTGGTGAACCGAAATGATAAAGGGGAAAATGTAGCCAGTTCTAAGTATCTGGATGACAAGGGAATCGATTCTTCTTCACCCAGGGGCAGAACATACCGTTTCTCTGCAGGAGGTAAATTGTGCTGTGACATTATCCTTCTCTATACAAAGCACGGCCACCCTGGCAGCTGAGGGAAGAGGCATCTACAGCAAGAGAGAAACCCACCAACAGCATATGCTGGCAGCTTTTCATCCCCTATCATGAGCCAAGCCCAGAGACATTGACAGGGGACTGTCCCTTTCTACTGCCACCTTAAGAAAGAGAGAGATACTTGATATCAGTGTACATAAAAAGTCCAAACTTTAAGAGAAAGAGCCAGAAATATTACTGACATTACCTATAGGTTAGTTTCTGCCCTCTCTCAGAGGTTGTTGAACAAAGTAAAGGATACTCATAGTCAACAGATCAGAAGGAAACTTTCGGAATTTAACCACATGCTAATGAAAACTTTACATTTTTTGGGGGGGGGGTTGAAATGGATCCTGGGAACGAGAGTGTGAGAACTGCATCCCCAGAACTCCAAGAAGACACACGGGTTCCCACTGGGAGAAGTGCTGGGTAGCAGATGGCGTTGTCATCAGCCTGCTAGATAAGGCCCTAACGAGATCCTTGACTCCTTATTCCCTCTGAGTGAAGGACTGTCCTGACCCTGTTGTGCATTTCTGTGGGAAAGCATCCGGAAGGCTCCGAGTGTGGGAAGCAGTGTCCAGGCAAGTTCTCCGTGTGTGTGGGTGTGTCAGCTGTGGTTGTGACCTCACTCAGGCTAGGAAATCACAACGGGGGCCGTCTAGAACCACATGGGCTAGTACTCTTTTCATGTCCCGTTGAAGGTGGAACTGCTCTATCTATTAATTTGACCAGTACGTGATAGTAGGGTACAGCGTGGCACTAGGATACACATTACGAGTCAAATGGGATCTTCTGGGGGAGTTTACAACACTCCAAACAACACTCAGATGTTTAAAAATGTTCGTGAGGGCCAGAGAGATGGCTCAGTAGGTGAACATGCTTGCCACCAAGAGTGATGGACAGAATTTCACTCCCAGGATCTACGTGGTGGAAGAAGAGTGCTAGCTGTACAGGTTGTCCTCTGACCTCTGCACATATGCCCCGTGTACCCCTGCCAGAGAGCAGGCACACACAAGTAGAGAAATGTCATGTGAGAGACATTTTAAATGTTCAGAACTCAAGTCAAAAGATCTCGATACCACATTACAACGAACCAATCAAACATCTTTCCTTCTAACTGCTATGGTGATGCTCCAATATCCATGATTCCTAGTGTTCAGAGCAGGAGGCTCCTCAGATTGTCTGGGTCTACTTTGTTCTCCGAATCTTCTTGAGGCTGCTGTAGAATTCTGTGGATTACACACCCACTATTGGATGCTGTAAGCCAAGCTTGGGAAGACCAAGAATAAGAAGATGATTCAATTGCATGGGACTGTGGTTTCTTTCTACTGCCCCCGGGGCTAAGAATGGACAAAACAAAGCATTTACCCTCAGTAGGTAAATATTTAAAGATTCATATGAAGCAGTCAAGAAATAGCTTGGTACTGAGAAAAGAATAAGCACAGTAGAAAACACTCTGTAATGATGCAGACAGGCAGGGAAGCACTTAGACACCTATAGGCTTCTTATGCCAGTCTGAGGAAGCACTGGCCAAGCTTCTAAAGATACAAAAGACTGACAAAAACTTGCTTGAGTTCCATGCAGTTATGTGCACATGTGTGTGTGTGTGTGTGTGTGTGTGTGTGTGTGTGTGGTCCCTTCTCGTCTCAGGAATTCTACAGGAAACTTCCTAAGTAAATTAGTTAAGAGGCAAAGGAGAAAGGGAGTCAGTGTATGTGTGTATGTGTGTGGAGTGTTCACATGCAAGCATGCACACATCCCAGTGGTAATACAACCAAATCTGTCTCTGAACCAGGATTCTGGGATGGCTCTTCTTCATCCAGACTGAAAACTTGTGGAAGGGCTATTTATCTTCAAGCTGCTATAGGGAGTCTGTATGAATGTGTGTATAAACTCATTATAAATCTGCATAGACATGATTTACACATACTTCTAGGGGAAGGGGTCCCGCAAGTTTAATCAGGAGGGATGACTGCAAAGTTTACCTGAATGAATAAGGGGGAAATCTACAGTGACAGCAAGGACTGGAGAAAGAGAGAGGGAAGCCTGGTTTTACTTATATTTGCCTTCTCCTGACGAGAGAAGCAAGGACTACAATCTGTTTGCTTGCAAAGGCAGCCACCCATGGTGATGTTCTGCTTTCTCGAAAACTTTTACCCTTCATTTAATCAACAGATGGACGTTCTCTGTAGTGGATTTTTCTGAGAGTCCTGTCCCTCCAAGAGCTGTGCCGGCTGGCACAAATGCTGCCTCAGATGGCAGAGGAGGCATTGGCATTCCAGAAGAGTGGGAAGGAACCGGTTTACTTGGCCCCTTCAATCTCAATTCCACAGGTGACTGTTGATGCCTTTAGCTAAGTAGGCACTTAGTTCTTCTCTCCCTCCACCATGGCCAGCCCCATGACTCTTAGTGGCAAGGAGCCCAGAGGTAGCCAAGTTCTTTCTGGGGAGTCCACCTGCTAGGCTGCAGAAAGCAAGCAATCAGCACCAGGGGCGAAATTCCATTTCATACACAGAATCCAGTGCTCAGTAGGGTTCAGAATTCAGCCTTGCTCAGGGAAACGGGTGACATTCAATGAAACTCTTTACAAGCTTTCTTTCCCCAGTCACTGCAAATACCCGCCTCAGAACGTTCCGTAATCGCATCCCTTTCTGCAACTGTGCAAACCTCACACATTTGCCTTAAACACACTCGGGCAAGTTAGACCTATTGGAGCTGAAATCCACCTATGCCAGCCTCCCCTTCTCCAACCTGGCTGTGAAGGCGAGCAGGCGCCCAGAAGTTCCGAATGGCCTGGCCACAGGCTACTACCTAATTAACATACCGGGTGCATAAAGAACTCATCTGCATCGGAGAGTTTGAGTTGGACGTGGACGTGAGAGAGGAGAAAGTGCAGCCGCCCCCTGTCCTCCCAGCCCCTTCCTTCCGAAGGAAAACCAACAGTACCATTTTGTTGCATTTGCAAAAGCAAAGAAGCGACGCTACTTACTGCCTCTGGCCCGGTACGGAGACCCACGGCCAGAGCGAGCTCCCGAGCCTGCCCACCTCCCAGCCCTCTGCCTCCCGCGCCCCCGCCGCCGCCGCCGACTTTGCTCCAACTCCGGCGCGCCCGGTTCCTACCTTGACTGAAGAGGAAGAAGCAGAGGAAGAGCAAATCCAGCTGGAAAGGTCTCATTCCTCAGCGCGCGGGCAGCCGGCGGGGCAACTTGGGCGTGCAGTTAGTTCTCTTCAAGCGCGGCGGCTGGGCTCGCGGTGCTCAGCCTCCGCCGCCGGTCCTCCCGGGTTCCTGCCGACCATCTATCTGTCCGTCGGTCCGTCCCTTCTCCGGTTCTCTTCAGTCTTGTCGTGTCTCCGGCTATCTGCAGGCAGTCGAAACCAACGCTTGTTTTCAACCGCCTCGGGAAGCCAGGATCCTCAGCAATGTCTCCACTCGGAGCAGATCCATTCTCTGGCTCTTGGCATCCCAGGAACACGGCTTCCTCTGGCGGGCTCCTCCCACAGAGAGCGAGCGAGCAAGCGAGCGAGTGACGAGTGACAGAAGGGCTCCTTTCACAGAAGCTGGGGCGGGGGGAAGAGGGAGGGGAAACAGGTCATAATTAAAGAGGAAACACTTGGAAAGGGGAACGCTTTGCAAAACGGGAGGGTTGCAGAGAAGCATTGCTTTCCTTCTTTCCCCTAAGCAGGGGATATTCAGCTTTTGTTACCATTATTGACCAGAACGCATAGTGAGCACCAAGCGGAGCTGTGACTTTTTGTTCACACGATGTTATGTTGTTAAACGGGAGTGAAGTTACTGATGATTAGACTCATGCACATGCATCAAAATGTGCCTGCCTTGCTGTTGCACGAGGGACTGGCATCTGGGCTAAAAGGGAGTAGGGAGAGGCCAGGAGGAGTACATCTTTTCCCAGAAAGGACTTGGCCAATGTGTGTGCCAGGAGGCTAGGGAGTTGAAGAGAAAAGCATGCTTTGCATTTGGGGGACTTTCCTGATGTGTGTGTGTGTGTGTGTGTGTGTGTGTGTGTGTGTGTGTGTGTGTGTGGTGTGGGGAATTGCTAATCTCTAAGTGTTTGGATCTTAGTTTGCTTTGCACTGCTCTTAGAAAACAAAATGCAGGAGCAAGAGCTAACGCAGGCAGGTTTGTGACAGATACCTATTTATTATTATTATCCCGGTCTGTGTCTTTCCTAACAAGGACAGGGAGCAGTCCGTCTTTGCATGTGGAGCCTCTCCCCTAATGAGCACTCCATTACTCTAAGCATGCCTTTTCTCCAAAAGGTGCTGTGAGTCTGATTGCGAAGGAGAGGCCAAGGTCACAGGCAACCGTTTCTTGAGAACCTGCAAGTCTTTTACCTGTTGTGAAATCCACACTCAAATCAAACTCCATTTCCTCCAGGATATCAACATGAATTTATCTAGGTCTATTTACTTGATAGACATTTAGGCATGCCTAGAATAAGCAGGCCATGGGGGGAAGTAAAATAGATCATGCCTCCAGGAGTTTATAATCCAAAGTGGAAGTGGAACACACCAGGCACAGACTATAAGTGCCTTACAAAGCAACACATAAAAAAAATGTAGCATCATATAGAGTGAGTGAAGGGGGACTGAAGGGAGAGAAGAGGAAAATGAAAGGTGCTCTCTCAATGTGTGCCATTCAGTATTCAATTATAAAATCAATCATTACTTTCTGCAGTCTTTGGACCTTAGGGACTCCTTTTAGGAATCTCTTACCCTTCCATCAGTACTACAGATATGGGGGGTTGGGGGGGCACACTTTGCTGACAGCAAGGCACATTCCAACTCTAAGTTTCCACGTGGATGTTAACTCAAAAAATACGTGTCTTAGAATTTATGAACAACAAAGAAAGAGGCAGGGGCACAGGCATAAAGTATGTACTGGTAGGAGCTGATACCTGGTAGTTGACAGCCAAGATCTATAAATTAGTAGGTGTAAGCTTTGTTGACTTCTCCATTCTTAACATAATAGTTTATTTAACCACATCTCTTAGAGGCTGTTAAACATATCAAAGGGAAATCTCTAAGAAAGCTGGTTTGGGTGTGTGCACATGTGTATGAGTGTGTGTGTCTGTGTGCGTGTGTGCGTGGTGGGGGGGTGGGCGGGGAGATGCTGAATAACAGGGGCAAACCATCAGCTAAATTAGCAAAGCAACGTTATGGCCTTGGTCCATTAGCTTGGCACAAGAGATAATGCAATAAAACAGAAGAGGTAAATCAGAAACACACAAAAGATGGATAATAATCCCAAGCAGTATGTGCCATGTAGAATATGAAGGGTGGAAATTTGGTATGTATAGTGCTGTATATCAGTAGTCGTTTTCCACTAAATATTCAGGGCCAGGGGAGATGAAAGGTCTGAGTCCAGCTTCAAAGGCCAAACCATGCAGTGAAAGAAACTGTTAGGATGTAGAAGGAATGTGCCTGCCCAGGCAGCATCTGATATTTTAACTAAAGATTTATCCTCTCAGCTGTTGGTTAATTTTCTTTGCAAGCTTCTAAATGGCCCGTGGCCCAGGTTTGCTTAATTCAGCCCCTCTGGGGGAAATATTACAAAAACAGGGTCATGAGGCCAGTGAAGTGTGCAATACACGGCTGGTCATCAGACACACATAGCAGTGTATGCACCCCACACTGGCAAAGAAGGCTCACTCTTGGGAAGAGAGGAGTGGGAAGTCCAAGGTTGGGAGGACCATGTTTTCCTTTGGCACTAGTCTCCAAGATCCACCTCAGGACCCCCAAGCTGGTTTCGCACCTCCCCCTTTTACACACACACACAGACACACACACACACTCACACAGCCCTCTCCCGCAGCCTCCGGTCTCCCGCAGATAGGAAAAAGGCTTGGATTAAGTAATGAGCTGCCTGCCTCTAAAAGGACCAGGAGGCGTTTCATCCCTGAGTGCCGGAAAACCAACGGCAATCTTCCGCGGCCACCACGTGGGGCAGAGAGAACGCAAGCGGTACCTGCAGGACCCACAGGCTGCCGGGCTCTGGCGCCGGCCCCGACGGCGGCCCCGCCATCTCCGCCTACGCGGGCTGGCGGTCTCACCTCCTCCCGGGGCTCGGTTAACCTCCCGGCGATGCAGGATGGCCTGCTCGCAGTTCGCTGCGAGGGAGGAGGGAGGCAGGCGCCGAGAGGACGGCTCCACCTGATGGAGAAGCGCGGAGAGTCCTTAGACCCAGAGTGCGGGTCCAGGGGATGCAGGGAGAAAGAGCACCATCCCTGCAGGCAACCTCATCATCTAAGGGAGTGACACGCAGGGTTCGGGGTCTCAGAGCACACGCCCTACGGAGCTAGTAGCCATCAAGAGCCAGCAGAAAACCAGCAACTTGGAAATCTGCCCCAATTCAGCTTTCAAAGCACAGGTCTCCTTGGCGTCCACTTTGCAAGGCTCGGCCCCTCACCAGCAGGTGGCACCCTCTCCAGCCTTTCTTCTCCAGGCTTCTAGCCTGGGAGGGGGAATTTCATTAGGCCCAGACCCCTTCCCCAGGCCTTTAAGGCCAAGTTCCCTGTCATTTGAACCCCACCCACCCGACCACCTCCACTTTCTTTCCTGCGGAGCAAAGAGGAGGGAGATCTTCCAGAGAATCGCATGCATCTGGCGCCCACAGAGAACATTGGTTGTACTACTTGCTGCCTGCTGCCCAAGAGGTTGAGGAAGGACTGAGCCACAGCAGATCCCTGCTCTCTGGCAGTGAGCATGTATTCAGGGTTTTTTCTTTTCTTCTTTATGAAATTAAAGGAGAGCACTATTGTTCTAGGTTCTGAGTGGGCTGGCCTTCAAGGAGACTCTACAGACTCAGGCTTATCCCGCCCCAGTGCCCACCTTTCCATGACTTTTGTGGCTCTCAGTCCACTGTCAATAAAATTTATTATTGCCTGTTTTTTTTTTTCTGCAAAGACTTGTTTGAAGTTTTTAAGGCTGTAACGAGTAAAGAGTAAACGAATCCCGCTTCTTGGAAAGTTTATCCTTTACTTGGGGAGAGATATACACAGGTGCACACCCATGGAAAGCCATAAAACACCTTACTGGCCTTTTAAAAAGACAGAAATTGCACTGAAGGTCGTCTATCACAGACCTTCCTTTCTCCATGGGATCCGGTTAACTTGCCTGAGGCCTGCAGGAAACTGCAAAGCTGAAACATGACAGTCCAGGGCATCTTCTAGGGCAGAGCCTCTGCTGTTCTGCCCTTTTGGCTTCCCCCCCACCCCCAGCACACACTGTCTTAATGTGCTCATGTGCACACTTAGGACCCCTAAGGGGAAGGAATGGCTTCCTTAGGACTCAGCAGCGCTGGCACAGAATTCCCAGCTCATGGCATCTTGGTGGTAGCTGTGCAGATACATTATAAACCACGCTCTTCTTTTGATTTTTGCACATTCTGCTTGTTCTGGTAGAAACCTTGCCCAGAGGTTTAACACATTTTGAATGGGTCCCCACTGGGAGTTCAGAGTAAGCTGACTCTCCATGCCTAGAGGAGTTAATAAGGCCTGGAAACTACGTGCAGCCCCAGAAACCAAATGGTTTGCAGAGGCCCGCTCTGGGTGGCAGCCATCTGACCCGGGCAGGGACAATCTTCTAGCCTATTTCTTTTTCATTTCTCTGAGCCACATTTCTTGCTCACATCAGTGTAGGTGGATTATAAGACCTTAACCCCTGTTCACTGTGGTTGGTCTTTCTGTTGCAGTGGATAGGGCCTGAGGAATCAGGTGTTCAGCTTTTTAGAGAATCTTCCAAAGCACAGGGCATCTGCCTCCCTGATTCAACCAAGATTAGGTCTAGCAGGGTGGGCCATTGTCTGCCTATGACTTGTCTTCTGGCTCCATTTCTGGCCCGGACACTGCTGACTGCTATACATATGTAATGGACGTGAGTATGACTTCTTCATGTATAAAATGACTAGTCTGCTCTCTGAGATCCTCCTCAAACCTAAAACCCTTGTGTTTTCCAGAGGCCACAGTGCTCAGCACAGAAAGATTTACAACGGTCTCTCCGATGCTTTCAATGTTAGGGTCAATTATATTCAGGGGCCCCTCCCTGAGAAGTCAGCAGCAACTGTGAGATCTCCTGGGACCCCTCTGATTGCCTGCCTCTCAACTTTCCCTCATAGGCATTCTACTCTGGGTCCACAGCTTGCTTATGTGTTTCCCTCATTGCCTTCTGTCCCCCCAACCATGCTCACACTCAGCCTAGCTTCTGGATTCCAGGATAAATCCTATCCTTATGGCGAACACAAACCCTTTATTAACACAAGAGAATGATGATGGCGATGTGGCTGATGGGAAAAGAATTCCTTTAGAGGCTGCGAAGACCACATCACTTTGCACTCCATCTTAGCACGAGTCACATTTTACTGCAAAGTCTATTTTCTCTGACACCCCGGCTGCTCCACGAGTGTAGGAAAAGTGTCACTCCAGTTGACTTGTGTCCCTGCTCTCCTTCTGGTGGGCAAGAAACACCAAACACACTGTGGAATGAATAACAAAGCTTTACCTAGTGACCCACATCTTGCTTCCTGTTTTCTAAATCCAATTTCACTTCATCCTCACTCCGTTATTAGACCATTGTCAAACATCTGGCATGTGCCTGCCACGCTCTGGCTGTATTTTATGGGGATGGGTAATGAATTGAGCCTATATATAGTATGTGAAATGTGGAACACACTTTAAGATGCATGGCACTATAGAAATGAAAGATATTTTTATCTCTTCAGCATCATTCTGCACAAGAATATGATTCTCTGGCAGAGCCGTTTAAGAACAATAGCCCTCTTTAGCCTCGACAGACTCATGTATTCAGGGCACTGGGTATTCAGTTCATTTGGGAGAGGCCTTATCTCCCACAGCAAAGGCCCAAAGAGTGTACACTTTACAGGGAAGGAAAGATAGGGGATGTTACAAAAGGAGGTGGTGGTGCCCCGCGCTTTCTCTCATTGCTAGCTGAGTATGCAGGCCAAGACCTGCATCCAAGCTCCAGGGACAGAGTGAGGAAAAGCATCAACATCTTTATTCAGAGCTTGGAGCAGGTCTGGTGTCATTTTGGAATATGCCATGTGCTCTTTTTGTGTACATGAACAGGCTAATTATGTAGAAAATATTGGAAGACAAAATGCAATTCCTGTTATATGACTAATTTTTGATATTCAAATTCAGAGAAATTATACTGAATTTATTCTTTTTCTCTATTATTTTCACGCCCCCAAGTCTATGTTATAAATTAGTCAACTTTCATGCAACTGCGGGAATAGCAGCATTTTACATGAGGTCCCCATGAGCTTTCTTTCTATAAAAAAAATCTTTCTTTTTTCTGTTTCATACACACACACACGCTTTCTTTCTTTCCTTTCTCTTTTTCTCCCTTCCTTCCCTTCCTCCTTCTTTTCTCTTTTCCATCTTCACATAGTAAAATGAAATGATAACTTCCATTTACAAGATATGCAAATTATAATGTGCAAAGTTGCATGAGTTTATGTGAATATAAAGCTTTAAAACACACACACACACACACACACACACACACACACACACACAGCCACCGCTTTTCTCTTTACATGCTAGCAATGAATGTCCTAACATCAAACTCCTCAGCACAAGGCCCAACTTCTTTCATGTCTGTCTCCTTGTGGTGTAGACCCCAGACAAACATGCACCTCCCCTGTCTAACCTGCTGTTCTACCATAAAAATATGCTTGAAGTTCATTTCTGTATTATCTCATCATCTTTAAAAATGCAGAATATAGCCATCATAGTCTGCTTAGGAGGCTATAACAAATCCTTCAGAATGATGACTTAAACAATAGGATGTTCTTGCCTCACAGTTCTGAAGGGCTGTAATCCAACGTCAAGGCACCAACATGGTCAGATTCCGGTGAAAGTCTCTTTCCTGCGTTGTAGCAAGCCATGTGCTTGTTTTGTTCTCACCTGGCCTTTCTTTGGATTTGGGACTTTCTTCTTCTTCTTCTTTTTTTTTTTTTTTAACCACTAGACCACCAGGGAGGGACTTTTCTTCTTAAAGCACCACTAATCATACTGTTTTGTTACTTGTACCTTATAACTCCTTTTAATCTTTATTACTACCCAAAGGTTCTGCCTATAAATATAGTAATATTTATCATAAGTATTCAAGGGGACATAATTCAGCCCATCATGTCCTTAAAACTGAACACACAACTTATATCACATTGCAATAGGGCAGGTCAAGCCAACATGCCTTTCTGGTCTCAGTATCATTATCTTTTGCAACCTGAACTTTAATCTCATCGAATCACTTCACTGATCCCTGTCCACAATGAACTCATCTACACTGTACAGTCATACTGTTTCTTCTTCCTGGCGCTCTCTCTCCAGTTCACTTTATTCTGTCCCTCTGACAAATGGCAGATATTCCTTGTTCAAGAGTCAGGGGGAATGCTGTATTAGTCAGCTTGTTATTATATTATAATATTATATTAAAACCCCAAGATCATCAACTTGCTAAGAGGTAGGGATTATTCTGGCCCACAGTCTTGGAGGCTCTGCCATCAAAGGCATCTTTGTTTTGGACCAGTGGGGAGCAGCAGATCATGTGTCAGGGAAAAATGCTCGCCTCATGAGGCGGAAAACAAAGAGAAAGAAGGTGAGACCAGGGTCCCTTATAAAAGCACACCCTCAGTGACCCACTGCTGAAAAGTTCCGCCAGCTCTCATTAGCACCGTGTGCTGAAGACCAAACCTTACCACATGGGCTATTGTGAGACATTCATCCAAACCACAACAAATGTCACGTGGGTTGGTGGGTTGCTTCTCTGCTTCTCCCCCTTGGCCAAAAATGAATAGCTTCTTTGTAAAAACTATCTTTTATCGAGATTATAATATAATTACACCATTTCCCCTTTCCTTTCTTCCCTCCGAACTCTCCCATATACACCTCCTTGTTCATTTTTAAAATTCATGACCTCTTTTTTTATTGTTATTACATATATGTATCTATCACTAAGTATATAAATATAGTCTGCTTAGTTTATATAATGTCACTTGTATGTATATTATAAAGAGCTTCTTCATGTAGGTTTTTTTAGTGCCTTTACAATCTCTTGTCACACAACTGTTATATTACAATTGTATTTATTTTCGAAACTAGATGTGAGATCTTCAAGGTTTAAGACCATTTCTTTTGACTTTATATTTGCATATCCCAGAGTGTATAAAACTCAACGTCTGGCATATGGTAATTTGCTAGGTGGTTTGAAAGGAAATAGAATTCAGTTAAAACTCCTGTGTCCTTTATATACCCACCCCATTGGATACCTGTGCTTTGAAATTCTCTTTGTTCATCGCCCAGTGGCTTTAGACCCAACTGGAGCCAGAAAAATCCACATTCATCTTCTGCAACAAGATGCACCTGAAGGTTGAAGAGAAAAAGTTCTGGCTACTTTTGAACCCAACGTGAATCTCAGGCATATATGGGAGGTGAAGCCAACGGTCTGTCTAAATCAGCACCTAAGTCTAGTACTCACAGAAAGAGTTAGAATCTCTGGTTATTCATATTGCTTAGCCACACATCCCCAAACCATCTCAGAAACTGCCATACTCTGTAACAATTGTGTAGACGCAAGTTCGAAGTAAATGAGGAAAACCAACATTAATTTTCCCCATCCCAGAACCAATTTGAATAGAGTTGATGGGTCAGTGTTTTCCTGAAGTCTGTGTCTCTTCTTCATTCTTTCAGCTGCTGACTGCTTGATATTGGAAGTAGTCAGTAGCAGAGACAATTCCTTTTGCATCTTGCTTTTCTGTGCCAGCTCAGCACAGCTCCACTTGATTTTGACTTTTTTTTTGATCATATAAAAATAGAGGGTAAATATAATACAGTGAATCTCAACATGAAGTCCTTGGGCTACAGCATCTGCATCCCTGTGCTATGCTTTGAATACAGGATGCTCCCCCTCAGGCTTGTGTTTTCTTATCCTGGTCCCCAGTTTGTGGTACCATTTGGGAGAGGGGCTTTAAGAAGCAAAGCTTTGCTGAAAGAAATAGGTCACTGGAGGCATGCTTGTATGAAAACTGGCCAAAGTTAAGTCAAAAGCCATACCTCGACTAGTTGGTATTTGATAGAGGCCAACAGATTACCGTGTTTTCATCGGCCACATGTGCTGTTTCCCCAGTACACACCTCGTCGTAAGGCTGTGTCGTCTGGTCTCTCCAAGTCCTGCTGTGCCTGTGAGTTTTTATTAGATGCTGAGAAGCTCAAGCAAATATTTGATCCTGCCTTCAGATGTCTGTGGCATAAACTGACACTTGCATGGAGCATGATTTGATAGCAATATCTGCAAAGTGTCAGAAAGGGGAGGGGATCGATACACTTAATTTACTTGGAATAATTCATTGCCTAACTGGCGTTTTCAGTGAGGGCAGACAAATTCTCCTCGAAACTAACTCACCCACCTGAACTGGGGGGAAGGCAGTGAATCCATCTTCCCAATGAGATGTAAAGCTGAGTCTCTTGCTTTCACTAATGGCTCCCCTGCCTTTCTTGAGATGGGATTCTCATTCAGTCAGCCATTTTTCAGAGGGGGGATATATGCTATTGACGGAGGGCTTCCATGCTGCTCCCACCAGAGACAGCTGCTTTTGCTCTCTGCTCTTATAGATGGGTGTGAGGCTTGCTCAGAGTTTGTTGGTTTGGGAGGTTCATTACACCTCAAGAGGCAAGAGAAGTACAGAGAATTTTTTTGTGGTGGAAACAGGTGGTGATTTTTCTTTCCTTTTAAGGCTGAAGCAGTAGTAAAGGTTTTTTTTTTTCCCCAGGGAACTAGAAGTTGGAAATAAGAAATAATTGCTCATGGCAGTGAAGGGATCTTTGGAGTGGTCTACTAATGTCAAGGAGTCCCTTTCTGACAAATACTCAAGAGACTATACTGAACTTTAAATGGCTGTGCAGTAATTTCTCAGATTCCTGTCTCAAAGATCTGATGCTCACACATCTAGGCAAAATGATTTGAAGTAGAGTCTGGCATATGGCAGCAACGGTCACCTGAGAGATTTTAATTTTTGAGAATGAAACCACCGGAGGCTTCTACCTTAATAAGACATAACCAGCTCTGATGAATGCTTAATATTGGCCAGTGGCATTGTGTTGGTAGAGGACAGGAAGGGAACCAGAACTAGAGATTCCATTTGAAGAGGCTAAAGAAGCTCAGGGAAGGGAGGAGTGTAATTATAAGGTGTCTTCAAATAACTATGTTATTACCATCTAATTAAGAAGTGCCATTTTATACTTTAACTACCTGAAATTCAGAGCTGGCCTTGCCACAGACTCTAGTGAGCTTTGGATGCTTCCTGAGTGGGGAAAGAATTCATGGCAAGAAAACGGTGGTGGGCTCTTAAGAGTCCAGAAAGTTACTTGGAGAACAGCTTGGAATGCTGGGGGGAAATAGGTTATTTTCCATGACCTAACTTTTTACTTTTGTGGGTTTCATTAGAATTCTCTACAATAAAAGATGAAAGAATTCCTCTTGTTTGTCAGTAGCTGATAAACAAATCAGGGTGTGTGTGTGTGTGTGTGTGTGAAGATTTTTAATCATCTGCTCAAAACAGGGAAACTAACCAATAAATATTTGCTGTGGGCTTCCCTTTTTAATACATTACAGGAGATGCAGAGGGTTGTAGCTGATAGACTACTTTCCCATATCTTATAATTGGGGCATGGTGACCTGTGCCTGTAATCCCAGCACTTGGGAGGTGGAAGTTGAAGGTCATCATCTACTGCATAGCAAGTTTGAGGTCACCCTTGGCTATGTAAGATCCTGTCTCCTAAATAAATAAAGAAAGAAAGAAAATAAAAGAAACCAAGATGCACAGGTTGCTGTCCTGAAGTACCTTCCAAACCAGTATGAAGCTATAAAAGCTGAAGCATTATTTGATTTGGCTGCTATTTATGCCTTCATTCAAATGTTCCTGCTATAAATATTTATGGGGCACCTGAGCACCAAATTTGCATCAGACACTATGTGTGGCCACTGGCAATATAGAAATGTAAACGGTGCACATGTGTCCTTAGAGATCTGTGGCAGCCGGGGAAGGGTAAAGGGGGATGGCATAAACTTCAGCAGGAAGCCAGAAACAATCCCAGGAGGCAGGTACTCTGGAAGGCAAGCGCTTGGCTGTTCCCTGGCGTCCTCAGCTGGGCCTTTGAAGGACAGGATTCAAGCCTGCCCTTGTCCCACCTGAGTCAGAGACCCTGGTACACTTTGCCTTCTTGTTCTCCTGGAGCACAGTGATAAAGCAGAGTGGGAGAGGCATCACGTAACCGAGGAGATTAATTCCTAATTTTGATTTCCTTTGAAGCGTTTTTACTTGCCTGAGTCAAATATACTGTGGAAGATGATTCATTACCATCTATTTTAAATCATGATCAGGAAGCACAATGACACCCCAAAATGACAGGGACTGTATTTCAAGAGAAGAAATCTTATTTTTTTAAACTTTCTTTTTTGAATAATTGTCTTTTTTCCCCTTGTAGAATCTACTGGAAAGAAACGGTATAAAAAATTGTTGAGGAATTTACTACCAGGGATAGAATCCATATATATTTTTATGTAAGCAAAATGTAATAAAGATACTTTCTCTTCTTAAAAATCAAATATTATGGGAACATATTGATTACAACGAGAATGTCTTTTTAAACCTACCCTCTCCCCTATATCCAACTGCAGAGAAAACCACTGCTAGTAATTTGGTATGGACCTTTCTAGTCTTCTGCTAGGCGTTTTGTACACACATAAAAATAAGTGCCTATACACACTCGCATAAAGGGAGTCACACCTAATAGGTATTATTTTGCAATTACATCTTCTTTGAATTTAACAAAACATCTCATAGATTTTCTCCAACGATATTCTGCTTTAATATGCCTGGAGGAAACAGAAATTGAAGCGTTCATTTCCTTTCATGCTCTGCTTTCCCAGGGAAGACTACCTTCTGCCATCCATATCTGATCCAGCCTCGCAACGAAGCAGCAACTGCTGGCTAGATCAGGGAACGTGAGCAGGGAGGAGAAGGTGAAGGTATAGGAGATAATATGAGCCACAAAGGGTCTCCAGGTTTTAAAATTTAGTCTAAATGCAGGGAATAGAAACTGGACTGAAAATTATTCTTTTGAAACTTTTAAGACAAACAATAATTGCCTGACCTTGGGGAGTAAGATAGTCCTGATCTCAACCTATTCACCGGCAAGCCTGTATTTGTTGATTGGTTTCTACATGCAAAAAAAAAAAATGTGCACGTGCTTTAGAGCTGTTCTTCCCAGCACTGCCCCTCTACTGAGGGAAAGACAGGAATGAAGGTAGGTTTAGGGGGACCTAGAAGGAGAAGGACATGGGGGAGAAAGGCGGAGGTGGGTTGGGAGGAGGAGAAGAGGAAGGAAGGAAAGGCCCCTGCCATCTGCAGGCATGTAGTGAATTTCAGGTACCTCCCTTGTGTAGTGACTGGAGACTTCATTTTCTCAGCCATGTCGAAGAAGGAAAAAAGAAGACTTCTCTGGAGCTTGTCCTAAGCTCCTGTGCTCTCCATACTCAAACCTGTTCTCTATGGAGAGGGCTGAGCCTTGGGGAGCATTCTAATTTATTTGGTTATAGACTCAATTAACCAGAGGACTTGATCCACTGGGCCCTGACATCGTGTCCCTTCCTGATCTCTCCAAACATAAGCAATCAACTTTACAGAAGCATTGATTTTCTATTGGTAAAGGAGATAAAGTCTAGAATGCGCAAAATATAAAATATCTTGGTGTGAGGACAAGGGGGATAGTTCAGAGGGTAGAGGCACTTGCTGCCAAATCTGATGACCTGAATTTGATTCCTACGACCGTTACGTTCCCAAAGTTGTTCTCAGACGTTCACAACCTGCTATGGCACACACACACACACACACACACACACACACACACACACACACACACACACGCACAGAGATTCATACATATGTTAATAAGGTTTAATTTTTTTGTGTGTGTGCAGCTGGAGAAGCAAGTAGAAAATCTAAGTACCTAGTGAAGATTCACTAAGTACTGAGGATCACAGGGGAAATGCCCCCTAGGCTTCTAGGGAAGCTATCAGAGAGAATACACTTGGGGAACAGCTGAAAATAATGATGGTCTCTGCATGGGGAAGAAATTTAATGTTGATGTTGTGTAGTGACCTTGGCAGAGAGGTCAGGGTGACTCCTGGCCTAAGATTCGATGAACTTGGCACTTGGGGCCTGGAGGGATAAGAGCTCTTGCAGAAGACAGAAGTTGAGTTCCTAGCACCCCAAAGGCAACTCATAATTGCCTGTAACTACAGTTCCAGGGGATGCAATGCCACCTCCTGACCTCATGTATGCGGCATTACGCATATAACTCACACACATGTACACATAAGATATAAATAAGTAATCATTAAAGATAAAGAGCACTCAGATGAGACTCTAAGTGAAATTTCTCAAAACGACTCTTTAGAGCAGTGGTTCTCAACCTGTGGGTCGAGATCCCTTTGGGGGGGTCAAACAACCCTTTCACAAGGGTGGCCTAAGACCGTAGGAAACCATTGATATTTACATTTTCATTCATAGCAGTTGCAAAATCAGTTATGAAGTGGCAACAAAAATAAATTTAAGGTTGGTAGTTCCCACATCATGAGGAACTGTATTAAAGGGTCCCAGCATCAGGAAGGTGGAGGACTACTGCTGTAGAAGGTGCATAGAGTTAAAGGAACCCGTGACTGGTGATACGAACACTATCAGAGGTGCAGAATCAATGGTAAGCTGTTATCACTCCATGCCCTGAAGTGGGAAAGGGAGGGACCAGAGGTATTGAACCTTTTAACAGGCTCACTGAGGTGTGACCACAGGCAGGAAAGGAATCTGTAGGAGACACTTGCCTCTCTTCCCAGCACGCCCATCTCTCCTGGTGCCTCTTGATGGCTGAATCCAAGGGGAAGAAGGCAGGCAGGAAAGGGACCTGAAGCTGATCCCATACAGTCAGTACCTCAGAGGAACACGAAGAAGCTGAGAATGAATTTTAGTGGTGATGGCAGGGCAGTCAGGATTCAGACTGGAATGTATGATTGGTCAGGGTGGAGATTCATGGTCGACTTTCGTGGAACTAGGGCTCAAACACAGAGGGCAAAGAAAGTGCTCTCTGTTTCACCCAGCATCACGAGCCTGGAGGGTACAGGGTAAGCCACCCTGTCACCGAATCTTCAGAGCCCTGATCCTTTGTACATAGCACAGGCTGACAGAGCATTCCAGACGCAAGGACCCTGCCCCTAATGATAAGGCTAGAGGACTCCAGGGAGATGGGGCATGTCAGCGTTTTTACTGACACACAGGAGAATGTGCATTTTGATACATTACCAGCCACGTAAACAAAGTGGAGAGGGATGATGGCAATTACAGCACTTAAGCATTTACTCTGGCATGCAGAGTTTTCAACTGTGTCCTGGATATAGCGACAGACACAATGTGATCCTCGTTTTTTCCCTTCTGGAGCTTATTGTTCAGAATGAGTCAGGTATGGTGGGGGATTATAATTCTAAGTGGGATCCGATTAATGAGCCAGCAGAGGCAAACGCAATGCGTGCCAGGAGACTAGCAAAGTTGGAAGCTAACTCTGACTGTGAACATTACAGAAAACAGATAAAAATTTCAGAAGCAGAGGGCAGTGATGTGACCACAGAGAGGTGGGGATTTCTATGTAGGTCACGTGTGGGAAGGTATGGAGAGGCTGAGATGCCAGCAAGTGGCTGGGCACTGTGAGACTCAAAAAGTCACTAGAGGTTGGACCACAGAGTACCCAATGCTAAGCTATATGGGACTGAGACAGCCAGTTCAATATTTTTCTTTTCTTTATCCTTGTGACAATTGTTTGGAGAAGTGTTCTTTAAAGGCTAATGTGTTAAAGTCTTGGCGTGGGGTATCAGTATGAAAAGTCCTTAGGTTGTTGGGACAGTGTCCTTGAAGGGGATTATGGAAAAGATTTTGATCTTTTCCTCTTCACGGCTCCTGACTGGTTTTGCTCTGTCAGGCACTCCTGCTATGCTGGGCTATATTACTCCAAGCCCTAAACAATGAGGGCAGTTAACTACAGACAATAACCATCAAAAGTGTGAGTTAAGCAACCTTTGTCTCTTAGAAAGTGGATCATCTTAAGTATTGTCCAGAAACAGAAGGCTGAGTAACACTAACAAAGCCCCCATTTTCTTTTCAGAGTGGTGTGATTTTTACAAAAACTTGTGAATTTCCTAAGTATGTTCACAGGCTTCACGTGATCTCACCTTCACCTACAACATGTAGGTAGATACTTACAAGGCAAGGTTTCTGGGAAAGTTATTGCATGGATAATAAAGGAACTCGGTTGCCCACACCCTCTGCCTCTATCTTTTACCTCCATCTTCTTGGGTGGAATGTGATCAGGCATCTTGCATCTCTGGGAGGGCAGGAATGGAAGGAGAAAGGGCCCAGGATGAACAACTCCAGGATCAGCTGCTTCAAGCTTGCAGTGTTTTCTCCTTGACTTTTTGTTTCATGAGAAAATGAAGGCCATAGCCATCTTTTTGTGAAATTGAACTGTATAGACCGGTCTATGAAGGAATGCTGGAGTCTAGGTTGCATATGTTGGAGTCACTGGAACCTGGGAAGTGACAGAGCAGACCTGACATGAGAGGATTTTTACCTAGAATGTGCACCTGTCTTTAGACTGAAGAGTCTAGAGTTGGCGCTAGAGGATATAGCCACTTCCAGTTTTGCTTTCCCCGGAAAGTCCAGGTGAATCCAGGGCCTCACTCGGTATCCTCACGTTGACGACATGGCTTTTGTAGGTCGGTCTCAGAAGGACCATCTAACTCCACAGTCTCGACTTGACCAATGTATTAGAAAGGTGGTGGGTGAAAATGTAGGGGCTGGTTACAAAGTGGGAGCGTAAAGCCATGTGGTTATTCCGCCTGGAAAGGCGGAATACAGTGAAGTGAACCAGGGGGCGGCGGATGGAGGACACAGAGCTGCTTGCGAAATCAATGGGTCTCTCAGATCAATTGGATGGGAGCTGTGTTGTATAGAGCAGCTGTAGTTGACTGACTCGAAAGGTGACTAAAACACAAAGAATGTCAGAAGACTGATTATTCTTCAATATTACAAAAATTTAGGAAAGATTTTTTTTTATAAAATGCAGAAATAGTGTGTGACCTTATTTCACACTCTCAGTAAGTCAGAATGCAGAGGGTAACAATAACAAGAACAACTTGGATTCATGCCACACATCCATTCCCTACCCCTCCAAGTCCCCAAGGCAATCTTATACAGTTGTTATAAGTTTATCAATGCTCTGCGTCTGTGCAGAGGAGAACTGAGCCAGGGTCATCTCTCCAGAGTGACAGAGAGACTGTGGTCTGAAGGAGAAGGGAATCTGCCCGAGGTGCCAAGGCCAGGCAGGGACAATGAAGAGCCGGCACTAGAAAATAACCCAGTCTCACCCCTGACCTTGGGAATCCTCTAGAATAAATGTGAGAAAAGCTAAGATTTGACTGTTCCCTTGTTACTTACTTGAGATTATGAATGCATATTCTAATTAATTCTCTCTGCCTCTTCCTTTCTTTTGATACATTAGGCTTCTCTCTGGAGTCGGACCTTTAGGCTCTTGTCTTACGCCAAGCTTTAAATTCCTACACTGAGAACAAGAGTGAGGCTCCTTGCTTCAGTTCCCCATACTGATGGGGCACCATGGAGGCAGTGTTTTTCTGGCTTGCTCTTCTGGTTTGCTTACCTGCTGATTTCACTTATTCGGAAAGGTCAGCTCTCCTTTTCGAATTGTTTTTTTAACCTACATTTCACTGCACTTCAATCTCATACACAATCCTTCCCCCAGATTTCTCTTACAAACAATGGGGCAGAAGTGGTATATTTTAATCCCAAAATGGCATCGGAAAGCATTCTGCAATGCCGCCAAGCCAGCACTTTCAGAAGCATCTGACGATATTAATTTCAGTCTATTTCCTGAGGTTTGCAGGAAACTCAAATGTAGAAAGCGCTGTGGCAAAAAAAAAATTAAAGCTTCGTGGGGGGAAAAAAGCAAGATTGACAGGAAGCAGGGCTTCAATAGGACAGCTTGCAGCAAATGGAGCTGTTCTCTTTTCTGTATCTCAACATATGTGTTGAGAAAAAGAGCTCCCTCTTCCTCTTGCTTCTCTGGGATCAGCAACGGCCTTGTCTATATGCTGTAGGTATGTGACCACAGAGACAGACCTATCTATACAGGGACATGCTCTGGGGCCAGACATCTCTAAACACACAAACTCTTTCAATTTTCATCAACTTAAAAGAATTGTAAAAGATGACATGATAGGTTAGTTTCATAATCTATGCTTTTTGGGGGGGCTGGATGTCCCCACTTCTCAAATGTTTTGAATTTGACTCTTTTGGGGCAAGAAATGTCTCTAAAACATCCACATTCACAGGTGACTACAAAGGACTTCTACCCCTGAGCATCCATCTTCGGTCCTGAAAGCACCTTTCTCTGTCTGGCTATTTTGCTTTAGCAGGTGTCCTTTAGCAGCTGGCTTGCAGCCAGCTGTCCCCTGTTGTGCTCTGTCTGAGGATCTCTTCCTGTTTCTCACCAGTAGATGGATGCAGCTCTGCTCAGCACAGGCAGGATTTCTAGCATTTTCACTGGTAGGCTCTGCACCGTCTTTGTCTTTGCAATGGCCAGAAAAAGTTCACAAGGGTGTCACTGGGTGGGTTGCTTCCAAAGCCTGTGAGGGTGGGAGTTTGAGAGGGACATGTACTGCATCTTCCAAAGATAAAACAATCCAGCTGCTTACTCCACGGTGACATGGTTTTAAAAGCAAGACCTGGTGACTCCTGTCTTCTCCAGCTGTCTCTGCTTGTCCCTACAAGATTGCTGAGGGCTCCATGCCAAAACCTGGGAACGCTTGTGGGGCTGCAGTTTCGTGCAGAAAAGAGGACACCTTGGCGTTCAAGCAAAGATTAGAATCCTTGGAAAGCATGCAAGGAAACAGGGATCCCACAAAAGTGGACTCTCTGAGGGACCCACCTCCATGCAGTTGAGTCTGAAATGCAAGGAATCTGTTGGGAAAGGTCACAGGTAGAAGGTGCCCGGGCTGTGCTGCTGGGCTCTGCTCTGGTCTTCCTGTGTTGTTAGCCAAGTGACACTTTCTTTTCTTTTCTTTCAAATTTGTAGGTGCAAGACATACCCAAATGGTGCCGTGGATGGTGTTAGGCCTGCTTTGATTTGTTGTTCTTGGGACTAGGTGAGAAGATGAGGGGGTGAGAAAACAGTTTTAGCTCACGCCTGGCAGCAAAGTTTTAACAGAGACAAGGAATCAAGTTCAGCAAACACCTGAGCCTGCAGGTGGCTCCTTTAAGCTCCAATATATTCACCACCTCCATTAAACACCCCACTATCAATATGAGGTCTGGCCAGTTTCTCTTATGATCTCCATAGGATGGCGGAGGAACAGACTGGGAGAGGTTAAAGAATTTTCCCAAGGAAGTCAGGGTGTGAAGGCCACTGCAAGCCATTCTCAGGGAAGTGCATGGTCAGTTGACAATCACTCTGTGAACTTTGCTTCTTCTTGCTATTTTTAAACTGGAAGCCAGGATGTGTAGAGAAGGATAACCACTGGGTAGGGTCTGTTAAGTGAATCATAGGATTAGAACAAGACTTTACAAAAGTCACCTGGACACTGTGGCCTTCGTGCTGCTGTGCTGTGTGCCTAGACTCTGTCCGTGAAGGAAGTCTGAACCTTAGTAGTGTCTTGTGAGCTTCAGTGACCTGTAAGATGCAGCAAAGGCACAGAGTTCTCAGAAGGGTCCAGGCACGAGTGTCTGCAGATCGAGGGAGGGTGGTTGAGTGGTTTGTTTGGAGGAATGAAGTACCTGGAGAAAGAAATTTCTTGAGAGCTCATCAATGTCCAAGACTAATGAGTTGTACGAAGATGTGTCCAATCCCTTGCTTATACTCTGTAACATTTAGTCCTGACTTGATGGTTTTTGGCACAGATGCTAAAGGCCATCAGGAGAGGGACAATAGGAAGCTGTTTTGGGAGATGAAAAGTAAGTGTGGGTTTGGCCCATTGATCTGACCACAATAGACAGTTTTTTATAATTTGGCTCCTATCTTGTCAGACACACAAAAGCATTCGCTCCATCACGGGCACAATAAGTACAATTTGGGAGTGCTCATGGCGGAGGTGAGACAAGGAGTAAGGACAGGGGGAGAAAATTGAGGTTCAGAGTACAGAGAAGTAGCTTTTAAGATTCTGAACAGCTTGTGACTGTGGTTGATGACAATACATTGTGTGCTAAGATAATTGACTTTTGGTGTTTTCACCACAGAAATTTGATAAGCATATGATGTAATGCATATGTTAATTGGCCTAAGCCAGCCACAAACGTATGGATTTCAAAGCATCTTGCTATATACCATAAATATATATGCAATTTTGTCAACTAAGAATAAAAATTAAAGCTTTCATTATCTTCTTTATGTAATCAGCTCTCAGAGAACTGCCATTTTCATAAAATGTCATAAAAAAGAAAAGGAAAAATATCTCAAAATGGAAATTGAACTGTTTGGAAAATGTAAGCAGAATATATAATGGTGTCATATTTTTTATAATATTTATTTTTGTCATCATATAAAGAACTGTACACTTTAGAAAAATTGAAGCCCCCTCCACAAAGAAAGCTCACTAGGAAGATAGTTGAAAATGACATAACATAACTGCTTGGAATGTTAATATGTCCTAATATTTTCCTATGTAAAGTTTTCAATATGATTAGTTAAGAAAAGATTTTACTATATATTATTAATGCTACTGTTAAGTATTCTATAGAAAGAAAATATTCCGTATGTCTTATCAAAAGGCTACTATTTTTTTAAGCCCAATTTTCCAGTGATGATTTGGAACCCTCTCTTCTACTTGACCAATAACTTGGAGTCATGGCTTCCTTTGCTACCCATCCTGTTAAGGAGCCTGGGGTGCCCTCCTATCTGAACTGGGCTTCAGATGCTCCAGAGTTTGCATTTCTCCATCTTCCTTGGTTACTGTTAAAGGATCTGAGGGCAAATGGCAAGCTTAGGAGGTGACGAGCGTGGCCTGCCTGGCGATTGAATGCCCTGAGCCTCGTCATCTCCCACAATGACTTGCTGCTGTTTGGACCAGAGAAAATCATTTTAAAAGCTCAAACCCTTTGAAGTAACAAGTGACTGCTTTTTTTTTTTTCTCTTCTCATTTCAGGCATGCTGAGTTTTACTTCACAGTGTTGCAGAGGGACCTCTCCATCACAAGGCCGGAAGCCCTCTCTACTTAAAGAATATTTCATAGATTTCCTGAAAGTAAAAGAGAAATAGGAAGGGTAAAAACTTGATGCTTTCCAAGTGTTTGACCTTTGAGGCAGATGCCAGGGCTGTGCTTTCTCAAAGCCTCTTCCAGTTCGCTTTCCCGCTGCTGCAATCAAACGCTCTGACCAGAAGCAACTTGGGTAGGAAAGGGTTGATTTGACTTACATTTCCAGGTCACAACCCATCACTGAGGGAAGACAGGCCAGGAATTCAAGCAGGACCTAAAATAGAAATCATGGAAGCACACTACTTCCGCTGTCTCACTGGCTTGTTCACGGACCTATGCTCAGCTAGCTTTCTTAGGCGTCTGAGGTCCACTCTCTGGGAATGGCACCACCCACACCAATCATCAATTAAGATAATGCCCTGCTGACACGCTCACCGACTAGCCTGATCTAGGCAATTCTTCAGTTGAGGTTCTCGCCTTCCCAGGTGACTATAGGTGTATTAAGCTAACTAGGACAGGGCCATTTCTTGCAGCTCTGGACTTTGCTCCTCAGTGCTACTTCTTAATCATTCCATTGTGTGGCTTCTAAAACCTTACTCCTTCACGACATGGGCCTGGAATCCCCATGCCGGCTCCAAATGTCTTATCCCTTTCCTCTATGGTCCCATCTGTACCTTTGTATGTGAGGGTGGCACCAGGTACTGTCTTGCACAGATCTTGTGAATAAAGACTCTGGAGTAAAGGGGGAGAGATTAGTTGTGGGAATAGTCACTTCCTGATTGGGGAGCACAGTTGCCTGACCCCAGTAACTTCTATCCACCTAAGACTATTTACATTTAAATTAATTGCAATTAACTAAAATCCACAACACTCAGTCATACTAGCCACTGGCTAAGTGTCCAGTGGTCACATCTGGCTAGTGAGGACCATAGTGGGTAGGTAGATTGTATAGTCTATTTTTAGACTGTTTCCATCACCACAGAAAGTCTATTGGGCAGAGCTCATCTACCCTTTTCACACAACCAGATTTAAGCTGGTGCTGCCATGGATAATGGTGGACAATCGGATTTGCCTCTTATGAGTAACACTCACAGGAATGGCCGAGACTTGGTTTGATAACAATAATATCTTTGAATGGACTGAGTCAAAAATAACAGAATTAATGACACTATGGCCTATGTCTTTAAGCACCAGTGGAAGATTAAAGAACTTAAGTGTGCTTGGGGATAAATGACAGTCTGCCTCAGCCGCTGTAGACTGCACTGTGTCCTCCCAAATGCCTGTGTTGAGGTCCTGTTGCCTAATGTGACTGTGTTTGAGATAAAACTTGTAAAATGTGATAAAGGTTAAATAAGGCCATGAGAGTGGGGCTTTAGACTAAGGGACTCCAGAGAGCTCTCCCTTCCTATTTCTTTCCTTCTCTCCTTGGGCTCAAGGAAGAGGGTATTGGGAACACGTAGGGAGAAGGTGTCTGGCTGGCCGCTAGCCAGGAAGAGAGCCCTCTTCTGGAAACTGCTCATGCTGGCACCCTTGTTGTCTATGACTTCCAGGGCGCTGGTTTCTGTTGTGTAACACTGCCTAGTTTATGGTATTTTGTTATAGCCACCCGAGCAGATTAATACAAGAACTTGTATCTAGGTTGCTGCTACTAATACAGCTAGTGTTTGTGGAACATTTTGTACGATGATTTTATGCATCTTGAATTCTTTTCAAAAAGGTCCTATAGCTGTTGTGAATTCTCTGATTTTTATGGATGAGAAAAGGGAAGTCTGTAAGCTCTCAGCTAATCAGAGGTCATGCTGAAGCTAGAACTCGGAGCTTCAGAGCATGAGTTCCAGGCCCATCTCCATATTGCTTTAGAGGCTCCTGATGGCTCATTTCAGACTGAGTCAAGAAACTCCAAACACAGGCCTTATCCTTGGATACTCTCACACTGGAGTCTGTCCAATAGAAACGGAGAGTTCAGAACCAAGGAAGTCAATATCTCACAAGCAACCAAAGAGTCGTTTGCAGATTTTAGGAACTTTTTCCTACAAATGCATTTTAAAAACAAAATGAGAAAAGAGCAATTGGAAAAGGACATGAAAAGAAATCTAGAAGGGATTCAAACAGCCAAGAAATTATTTTTAAATGTGAAAATTTGTTGGTAAAAAAGAAAATGCATGTTTAAAACAAAGAAAGGTCATTTGCATTACTTTCCAATTAGGAACAACATTTATAAGTCTTGGAATATTGAGTGCTGAGGAGGGTAACAGGAATCCTGGCAAACTGGGGGTAGGAGCACACATTGATGCAGAGAATCCCTCATTAGTATCTACTGAAGTTCAGCATCTAGACACTATACTCCGGGGACTGACTTTCAGGTGGGAGGTCTAAGAAGATGTTGTACTTGTATCTTGTCAAGGATGATCAGAGATGTTCACTGCAGCCCTATTGCTGGTCACAAAAGTCAAGTAAAAGCTCAAAGGTTATCAGTAAATTAATGGAACAAATATAGTTCTTTCATATGAAGAATTACTAGTTAGCAGCTTAATAGAATGAACTTGACTTAAACGCATCAATATAAATACATCTTAAGATGATGATACGGAGTGGAAAGGGCAAATTGGAAAACCTGTGTGTGTGTGTGTGTGTGTGTGTGTGTGTGTAACTTATATAACACTTAAGGCCAAGTTACTATTACATAGTGACTACATAAAGAGCAAATATATATAGATATAAAGTTCTTTTCAAGGTTGCATAAACGAGGGAGACGGCAGCTGGCTGGCTCTGAGCCAGGAGCTAGAAACTAATCCTCCTGGCACCCTTCCATCGGTCTTCTAGCTGATGAGCTGATTGTTGTTTAACACCACCTAGTTTGTAGGATTTTGTTATAGCCACCTGAGCAGACTTCAAGGTGGTAATTAGCTTTGAGCAAAAGTGAGCAGTAAATGGTACAGGGGAGGGCTTGATTACATTGTGTGTGGGGGTGTGGGTGTGGGTATATGTGTGTGCACTCATCCATGTGTGGCAGAGGTAGATGTCAGGTAACTTCCTCTATTGCTATCCATCTTACTTTGTGAGATTGAGTCTTGTCACTGAATCTGGAGTTCACTGGTTTTCTAAACTGGCTAACCAGTGAGCCCTAGACATCCTCTGCTCTCTGCCTCTCATTACTGGCCTTTTACATGAGGAGTGCTGAAGGTAGCTTCTCATGCTATCTCTCCAATCCCTCAATTGCATCTAAGAGAATTATTTATTTTCCGAAACTAATAAAGACTCTTGACATACAAACTCCAGGCAGCATAAGGGTCTTAGTTGAATCATTTTGATACTTTTATCTATACCTAATATATGTAAATATCTTAAAACATTTTGTCAGGCTAGTATTGCACAGATCATGGAATATCCACAGCTAGATTTTAGCATGTGGGCAAAGAGAGGCACTCGGAAAAACTGCCTTCCTGAGAGTTGGGGGCGGGGTGTTATGCTAACTAGGATCAGGCACCATAAACATACTGAGATAAACAGATAGACAGCAGGGAGTCTGAGATCTTTTTTTTTTAAATATTGATTGATGGATTGATTTTATTGAGTTATATAGTTTTCTCTGCTCCCCTCCCTTCATCTCCCTTCCCATTCAACCCTCTCCCATGGTATCCATGCTTCCAATTTACTCAGGCAATCTTGTCTTTTTCTACTTCCCATGTAGATTAGATCTATGTATGTCTCTCTTAGGGTCCTCATTTTTGTCTAGGTTCTCTGGGATTGTGATTTTTAGACTGGTTTTCTTTAAAAACCATTTATGAGTGAGTACATATGATAATTGTCTTACACTCAATATAATGTTCTCCAGATCCATCCATTTGCCTGCAAATTTCAAGATGTCATTATTTTTTTCTGCTGTGTAGTACTCCATTGTGTAAATGTACCACATTTTCCTTATTTGTTCTTCAGTCAAGGGGCATTTAGGTTGTTTCCAGGTTCTGGCTATGACAATCAATGCTGCTATGAACATAGTTGAGCACATGTCCTTATGGTACAATTGAGCATCTTTAGGGTATGTACCCAAAAGTGGTATTACTGGGTCTTGAGGAAGGTTGTTTCCTAATTTTCTGAGAAATCACCATACTGATAATCAAAGTGGCTGTACCAGCTTGCACTCCCCACCAGCAATGTAGGAGTGTTCCCTTTACCCCACAACCTCTCCACTATAAGTTGTCATCAGTGTTTTTGATCTTGGACATTCTTACAGGTGTAAGATTGAGTTGTTTTGTTTTGCATTTTTCTGATGGCTAAGGATGTTGAACATTTCCTTAAGTGTCTTTCTGCCATTTTAGATTCTTATGTTGAGAGTTCCCTGTTTAGGTCTGTACTCCATTTTTAAAATTAGATTATTTGTTCTTTTGGTGACTAATTTCTTGAATTCTTTGTATATTTTGGAGATCAAACCTCTGTCTGATGTGGACTTGGTGAAGATCTTTTCCTATTCTGTAAGCTGTCATTTTGCCTTGTTGACCGTGTCCTTTGCTTTACAGAAGTTTTTCAGTTTCAGGAGGTTCTGTTTATTAATTGTTTCTCTCAGTGTCTGTGCTGCTGGGGTTATGTTAAGAAAATGGTCTCCTGTGCCAATGCGTTCAAGTGTACTTCCCACTTTCTCTTCTGTAAGGTTCAGTGTGGTTGGCTTTATGTTGAGGTCTTTGATCCATCTGGACTTGAGTTTTGTTCATGGTGATAGATATGGTTCCATTTTCATTCTTCTATATGTTAATATCCAGTTATACCAGAACCATTTGTTAAATATGCTTTCTTTTTTCCATTTTATATCTTCTGCTTTTTTGTCAAAAATTAGGTGTTGGTAGGTGTGTGGATTAATATCCGGGTCTTCGATTCAGTTCCATTGGTCCTCCTGTCTGTTTTTATGCCAATACCAAGCTATTTTCAGTATGGTAGCTCTGTAGTAGAGTTTAAAGTCAGGGATTGTGATGCCTCCAGAAGTTCCTTTATCGCACAAGATTGTTTTGGCTATCCTGAATTTTTTTTGCTTTTCCGTGAAGTTGAGTATCGTTCTTTCAAGGTCTGTGAAGAATTTTGCTGGGCATTGCATTGAATCTGTAGATTGCTTTTAGTAAGATTGACATTTTTACTATGTTAATTCTACCTATCAAAGAGCATGGGAGATCTTTCCACTTTCTGGTGTCTTCTTTAATTTCTTTCTTCAAAGATTTAAAGTTCTTGTCATACAAGTCTTCCACTTGTTTGGTTAGAGTTACTCTGAGAAATTTTATGCTATTTGTGGCTATTATGAAGGGTGATGTTTCTCTGATTTTTTTCTCAGCCTGTTTATCATCTGTGTAAAAAAGGGCTAATGATTCTTTTGAGTTAATCTTGTATCCTGCTACATTACTGAAAGTGTTTATGAGTTGTGGAAATTCCTTGATAGAATTTTTGGGGTTGCTTATGTAAACTATCATATCATCAGCAAATAGTGAGAGTTTGACTTCTTTTCCTGTTTGTATCCCCTTGATCTTCTTTTGTTGTCTTATTGCTGAGATCTTTACTTACAAAGGTGAAGAAAGGCTGGGAGTCCCTACCTTGGCCTTGGATAGAAGTCACCACATGGCTTATGATTTGGTTTTAACACTCATTTAGCATCTTGAAAAGCATATCAAAAACTCTGAATTTAAAAAGAACTTAAAGAATTTTAAAAGCAATTAATGGGAAACTCAAGTAATTATATTCTTGGGTCTATGAGAATTCTGTATTGCTAACAGTGGTGTGCTTGTTTTACAGAGAGAAAAAGAATAGGAAAGGCAGTTAGTGTTTTCCATGAGTCACACTGCTGACATACAAGTCACACTTGCTTTTAGAAGCAAGCAGCCAACACACCCTTTCCATTGGACATCTTCCCCCTGCCCAATGCTGTCTTTCTACCTGCTCTGATTTCTAGATTCCTTGAAGCTTTCAGAAATTTTGTATGATGTTCAACATTTTAGTTATCTTAATAGCATCTGTAGTTTCTGGGTGTCTGCAGACAGCGGCTCAGTGACACCCAGTAAGCACCCATTCTCTGTGAGATGCTGTCTCACTAATGTACTGGGCTAGATGTCAATGAGTTTTTATCGTATTCTGTTGTAGTGGGTGCTATCATTGATATTACCCCCTTCAACAGATTAAGAAATCTGAGCCCCAGAGGGACCAAATGTCTAGTTGCCTTGATGCTTAAAGTTCTGGGTTCTACTTCATATCCAGTCAGTTATGAATTTATGATCCTGGATAGATCACTTCATCAATCAGCATCTTGGTTTTCTCATCTCTGAAAGGAAGGTACAAGATCATGTTTAGATTTCCTCTTAATTCTTATGACATGGAAGAAGAGACAGTTTATAGCATGTTCACCATCTTTCTTTCTCTCTTTTCTCTATAAGTAATGACTTGAGGAATGAGTTGACCAACTGAGAAAAAAAGAATCAGTAAGCCAAATGCTCCAGAGTCAATCAAATGCTACAATAGGCAGGCCTCATCCCTGACTCCTAGTTCCTGATGTAACAGTGTAATTGAAAGTCAGCCTGCTTATTATAGTTACCAAACATCTACCAAGCACATACTAAGGAAAAAAAATCAAAGTCAAAAACGATCACATTCACCTTCAAAAGTTGAGAAACCATGTCTTAAACTATGGTACTAGCATGAACTCAAAATGTTCTTACCTCAGAGACGAAAGGGCCTCCTGTAAGACAGAGTCATGGGCTCTTTTTCTTTCAAACAATTTGCCCAGTGTCAAGCTGCTATCAAGACTACAGTTGAGCCATTTAGAGCCCGGGACAAATACAATTTCGACATGAAGACAAGGTATCTGTTTGCTCCAGAGGTGCCTCTAGATTAGGTCCTGAAAGATAAGTGCAATCTGGACATCATATAGGCTTGTGTTTCTGTGGGTGAGAGTTAGAATTTCAAGACTCAGTGGACTTTGATAAAGGTCCCAAGATATGGAAATGAGACTCGCTTGAATGAAGGCAAGGGAACAGACTCGAGGACACAAGGATGGTCTGTGATGCGAATGCACATGAGCTTGTCAATGGCTGTGAAGAGGATGGCAGTTTACGAGAAGACTGACCTGCAGCTACTCATTTGGAATTCTACTTCTCACGGTCACAGTTCTTGTGAAGTTGCTCAACTCCTTAGCTCTAGCTCCCCTTCTACAGTTTTTGCTTCATACTGTTATCATGAGGCATAAATAAGAAAAGCCCTACATCTTTCAGCATACAACACTCAGTAAAACCTTGTTACTATTGGCCTAGGGTTGGGATCATGAACACTGTGTTCAGAGGAAGCTAATGAAGGTTTTGAAGACAATAATGATGTTTTGGGGGCACTGGCAAGACACAGTTGAGTTTTGATGGAGTCAGTGAAATAGTTGGGAGGTCATTATGATGATCTGGGTACGAGATAATTGGGTCATGGCTTGGGATGATGTTAATGAGCATAAGAGGAAAAGAGTAAAAATGATAGACATTTCAGAATTACAAACTTTCATGAGTGAAAAGGACAAAACACAGGCGTGAGTCAAAAAGCATGGAGAGTTGTTGGATTTGCCCACTCTAGTAAGCACCTATTGAAACCATGTAAGAACTGGTTTAGGGGTTAGTTTACTGATATTGAGGATAGAGTAGACCACCCAAGTGGACTCCATAGGTGGCCATTAGAGCTAGCTGCCCACTAAGGAAAATTGACTTCATTTCTTATTTGAAAATCCATCCTGTGTTTCTTACATGTCATTTGCCAACTACTTACATTTTCACCTGTCTCGGACACTGTGGCATTGTTTATCAAGTATTTTACTTTAATTTGACTTAAACTGATTTGATTGCCTTCATCTAAGCTATAGCGTCTCTCAGGCTTTATGTGGTAGTTAGAATTTCTCTAATACATATTGAAACAGAGTCATCACTGTTAAAATAAAAATACTCAGCTATGTACCTTCTAAAATTGTCCCAATACCACCATTGTCATGCATGCATCTCATGAAGGAGGAATAAAAGTGAAAATTAAAGCCACGTGGAACCCTGATTTTTCCATGGAAGCTGAATAATGAGACCAGGAAGCTAAAGTAAGGGGAAAGGGTATCAGAGGGAGGAAAGAAAAGGAGTCTAGGAGAACCAGGAAGGCATATGGTCCCTTGAGTATATGGGAATAGGGTGAGAAGGGCCATTGTGAGAACGATACTATCTAGAATTAGATGACCAAGGTGGGTAGTGAGGTGGGCCACACTCTGCTTGTGTTCTGAAAGTAAGCCAGCCCCCATGAATGTGATGCGGGATGACAGGGATAAAGAAGAGAAAGCAAAGCACTGTGGTTTGAGCCTGAGCAAGACAAATGTTAAGCTTGGGTATTAAGTGAGATGTGGACAGCTGTAGACTGGCCCAACTGGGAGTAAGTGGGAGAAGGTCAGGATTCCAAATCTGTACAGTTTGTGATATGTTCATTTATTTGTTTATTTGGCTATTTCTGGTGAGACAAGTTCTCACTCAATCCATACCTGACTTAGCCTCAGATGGAGAATGACCTTGAATCTGATTCTCCTGCCTCTGCCTCCTGAGTTCTGGAATTACAGGTACCTCATTTCACGAAGGTCTGGAGACTGAATCCAGGGCTTTGTGCACGCTAAACCAACATGCTATCAACTGAGCTGTGTCCCAAGCCTATATTTTAATTATTCTTGAGAATGGATTTGTTGTGAATAGTAGGAGCTCAAGACTAGGCAGGAAATAAAATTTAAGTGTTGTCAAAATTTAGCTCACTATACCTAAACTAAATCTAAATGTCATCATTGTGACAGTTGCATTTGGCTTTGTTATTTAACACAAGCAATATGTTCCCCATCCGGGTATTATTGGCTTATAACATCTGGATTTTTGTTTCCTGTTTATGTTGTGCATCCACATGGGTTGCCAGAGACCCAGCTCCCCTTTTCTCACTCAAGGACCCAGTCTGATGAAGCAGGCAGTAGGAAAAGAGAATTCTGGAGAGCTGATAGCCACAATGATATGTCCCGGCTCAGAAGAGACACAGCCACTCCTACTCACAAATCATTGTCCACATCTAGTTTGCTAGCCCTATGCAAGTACAAAATCATCAAAAGTATACATAGCTGGGCCCCACCCATGTTCCTGGAAGCCAACGTGTGGGTGCATTTGAAATATGAAGCAAATAATGATGACCATAATCACCAGGGGTTGAGGGTAGGCAACTGCACATTTAGGGATTGAGGAGGAGCACAAGGAACATTCAGGTTTTGGAAGTCAAAGAAGGTTTTAATGCTTGAGTTGAGAAGTTTCAGAGAATGGGAAGAACGGGTAGGGTAAAGGAAGGTGTCAAGGTGAATTCAACTGTTGAGTGAAAGAAGGCAGACACCTGAACAATAGTTTCTGCTGCTTCTATTTATATGAAGGAAAATCAGCAAGTTCAAGCCTTGCTGGTAGAAATGAAGACAGCTAATACCTTTGGAAGGAGAAGGTTAGTTTACAAGGGAAGGGAACAGACAGACTTGTTGGGTAAATGGGTATATTTCATTGGAGGAAACTGAACTACAGTTTTTTTGGTTTTTTTTTTGCTTTGTTTTTGGATTTTTTTTGTTTGTTTTTTTGAGACAGGGTTTCTCTGTAGCTCTGGAACTTGCTCTTGTAGACCAGGCTGGCTTTGAACTCACAGAGTTCTATCTGTCTCTGCCTCCTGCATGCTGGCATTAAAGGCGTGCGCCTTTAATGTACATTTGCCTCAAGGAGATTTTAAAAAGTAAAGACAGGGAGGAAAAGGAGTAAGATTCATCTTAGGTCCCAGGTAAGAGTTGTTTTAGTTGGCTGGAGAGACATGTGACCTACTTGCTTTTTAATTGCCAGTTGCTTCTCTCTCTGCCAAAAAGTCTGGTTCCAGCCAGGCGAATAAATATTTGTATAAATAGGATGCATATCATTTTGATGTGATTGGCAGTTTAATTAGGTACATGTCCTTTCACTGCTATTGTAATTAGATTGCTGGAAAATCCAGAAATTCCAGGTTGTTACATTTGTCTCTTGATTGCTAGGTATATATACACCTATTTATTGTGCTTATGAACATTCTGGTGGTCTTGGCAAAGGGAAGGCTGTACACCCATTGCAGCTAATCTTGTTATGTTTACAAGGAAATTGCAATGCTAAACAAGAGGTGAAATGGGAAAGGATTGCCCCTAAGTGCTCTACTTTTCCCACTGAGTGTCAGTTAGCAGCAAAATAGGACTCGTAGACCATTAAAAACCCAGCCTTGAATTTAAAGCACCAGCGAAACAGCAAGCAAAAGTCTGCCAATTTACAAGGCAATTTCTCTCTCTCTCTCTCTCTCTCTCTCTGGTGTGTGTGTGGTGTGGTGTGGTGTGGTGTGTGTGTGTGTTTGTGGTGTGGTGTGGTGTGTGTGTGTGTTTGTGTTTGTGTGTGGTGTGTGTGTGTGTGTGTGTGTCTCCTTTTAAACTGCAGCCAGTTTACAGTGATATCATAATGCTGTTGCTAGGGAGGAACAGAGCCCACAGCCAGTAAGACTTGTCCAACAAAGTTGAGCAGAGAAGCAGAAGAAATACCAGCGACCACCTGATCCTTGTTCTGTGTCTGGACAGAATTGCTGAAGTGTTTGTTTAGGAGGGCAAGCCACTGGAATCAGGCAGAGTAGAGATGAGGGCTTGGTCCCTTCCTTGACTCACATTCACCTTTCAGATTCAGTTTGTGGGCTCAGGGACTTAACTTTAGCTTTGTATATTTAGGATTGAGGCAATGTTTTCCCCTCTCTCCCCTTTAAAAATAATTTTCATTTGCTCTTTCATATTTTTAATTATGACAGATAATTAGAATCCCCCTTTTCCTCCCAGAGTGAATGAGAAAGTGTTTGGATGTAAGTAGGTATGAATTTTTGAAATTTTTATGGAGATTTCAGATCGAACCTACACACTTTATAAATACATGGCTTTTAGATATTAGTTACAATATACTATTTCTAATGCGAAAGATGAATGTGGGAAGCCTTACATATTAAATCAAATAATCTTTTGGAGAAGATCACACATGGAAGGAATTCATCTCAAAATTCTGAGCTTCTGGCTATGCCGTCTTAACCTAATTTTCATCTTACCCTAGATTCCTAGAACATTCCTTTCCAGGTCACCTTCAGCGCAGATTTAGGGACGAAGGCAATCTTTTCTGTCCATGGAACATCTGCTGGGTGTTTGGTGCACATCTGCACTTTGCTAGGCCAGTAACTGCAGGTGGGAATGCTATGGATCATGGTTAAGAAGTTATTGTATTCTTTGAGGCTACGAATGACAAGAATTTAGACAAACACACTAGGACACCTGGAAACAAGAGGACACTTCAAAAGTCATTTAGGAGAATGTCTCAGCTCACCTTACAACCGCTGAAATACCTGTCGCCTCCTCTGCATCTGCGACTCCCAGTCCTACAATAATACTACCCAGAGAGTCAAAAGCCACAATTGGTCTCTTCAAACCTAGAAGTTTTCTCAGACACTTGCTAGAAGGCAAGTTGAACAACCTGGAACATTTCTTCCCATCTGCTCTTGAGCCTTTGGCTGGCAGCTGCTAACCGGGTGGAGCATCATTCAAATCCTTTCCTGCAGAACATCTTGAGCTCCCACTCCGCCTTACTTTACAGAATTCCATTTATATGCCTGAAGGCATATTAGCACAGGGTGTATTTTAAACACAGTTCCACCACACAGGTAGCTGAGCAGTGCACGGGCAGATGCTAATGGATTTATTTATTTATTTTAATCACAAAGAAAACAGTCCAGATAAATCCATCTTAAGTATCATAGTTAGGAGTTTCGGTTGCAAAATATGGGGGCGGGGCGGGGCGGGGCAGGGGGACCTTACATTGCCCAGACTACGATGAGGATTTGTTTGCGTAGCACAGAGAAGATCATACATGGCTTGGTCCAGTGAGGTCACAACGTGAGATATAGTCTCTGTTTCCTGTCACTCGTCTCCAGGAAGCTTCATCCTTAGCTTCTGTTTGTCAGTCAGGGCTGCAGTCTGTCATTGCATGCTTAGCTACACACCTGGACTTAATCCCCACAGGCAAAACAGAGTCAGGAAGATTTGGTACTCCAAAGATGACCAGGAGATTCTCCCAGACAACATGGGCTGAGAGGAATATTGTTTCCCTAAGGAAATTTCAAGTTCAGAGGCCCAGAGGGAGGATGGATGACAAGCAAATAAAGATTGGCAACATCTGCTCTTATTAGCCAATCCAAAAATTTCGAAAGGAGCAGGAGACCTGAGTTATTGATTCTATTGCTTCATTTGTAGGCCACACAGCAGCTATCTCAGCGATAGAGGCAGGATACCCGAACACTAAATATTTGTTGGAAGAGAAAATGAAGAGCTGAGTGCATGCATGCAGTGTGCTCTTCCCACTAGCATTGCTGCCTGACTCCTGGGACCTGAGCAACACGATTTCTCGGGAGTCCTGTGGCTCTGTGTGCATCTTCTACATATTCCACAACACTCCTAGAGAATGACAGTCACATGCTGTGTGAGGACATCTTGGTCAACTATGAACCACACTTGCAATCAAAGTCCTGGAAAATTATTTTCCTACTAGTGTCATAGTAGTATCCCCTTTGTTTATGTGAGCATACACTGTGATGTGCACATGACAAAATCAACCAACAACATTCTTCAGAACATCTCTGTCATCAAACAATGCATGGCTCTGTCACATAGGACTCAGTTCTGCTGATCTGTTTACTCCCCTGGACTACTTCTGCTAACAAAAGCCTGTGAGGATAAGAGCCATGTCTTTCCCTCTTTAAATCTTAAGGATCCAATGCAGCAATGGTGCAAAATCTGTCCTCAGTAATTATTTGTTGCGTGCACGCATGAATAAATAACTAAATTAACGATCAATTGAGAGGCGGCTCTCTTGAGCCCTTCAGAATACCAGTTTTCTCCTATCTCATTGCTTTCACTTAATCAATATACTGTAACAGTTATTCTCAGACTTGTTTGCACATTGGAATCACCTGAGGGATTGTCTTTACAAAGCCCAGGACACAACCCAGACTGATTAAATAACAATATTTTGTGGACTAGACACCAGTGATTTTTCTAAGCTCTCCAGGAGCACAGATAATGTTGGAGAGCACTGCTCTGTAGCTTTGCTGTGAAATACAGTGAGGGAAGAGTGAGGTCGCGATGGCTCTCCTGCTGGCTGCCACGGGTAACAGAAACATCCACCATGCTCCCCCCCAACCCACCCCCAAGCCAGCAGGCAGTCTCTCGAGCTTTTCTACCCAGAGTTCAAGTATGTCTCTCTGGATACGGAAAAGTGTCATGTTCTAAATGTCTGCATGTGACTGTCCTAGTTTTCTGTTTCCCTTTATTTACATTGGTGCAGGAGAGGAAGCAGGACTATTGTTATTATAACCAAGAAGCTGGAGGCCTCTGCTTAGAGGTGTTGGCCTGTTCAAAGACCAAGTAAAGTGATGGTCAGTTCTGAGGGAACGTGGTCAGAGCTGGTCTCTTAGAGTCTCCTCAGCACAGAGGGTGCTGGCCTACAACCCCGTCAAAACTGTTCTCATTGCTGTGACAAAATATCTGATGGAATTAACTTAAGGAAGGGAGGTTCATATTGGCTCACAGTTCCACGGGACATAGGTCCTCGTGGGGGTGCCAGTGGCTCTAACTGTGGCAGCCGGGAGTGTGAAGCAGATGGGCACATCCACAGTCAGGAAGCAAAGAGGTGACTGTTGGGACTCAGCTCACTTTATCTTCCTTTCTTTTTTTTAATTCAATCTGACACCCTAGTCCAACCCGTGGTGGCTCTTCCCTCCAACTAAACTGCTCTGGAAGTGCCCCAACAGACATATTCAGAGATGTGTAGGTGGTAATGAGTCTTATATCCAGTCAGGTTTACAAGGGAGATTGACCATCACACTCAGTTTTCAAGCTTCTGTTACCAATGAATCTTTAGAAACTGTTCAGTCTTATGGCATTGAATCTCTGTCATTCAAAATACAGTGGTTGTCATTCAAAATATAGTGCTGGTTTTCCACTAGGAACTTTTTGGAGAATGCAGATTTTCAGGCTCCTGCTGTAGAATAATGCTTTCGTACACTGTCAAAATATGTTGCTCTTATTGTTAATAAAGAGCTGACTGGTCAATAGCTAGGCAGGAAGGGGTTAGGTGGGAGAGCCAGACTGAGAGGACACTGGCAAGAGAAGAGCAGCAGAGTCACCAGCTAGACACAGAGGAAGCAGAGATGAACACGCTTTGCTGAAAAAAGGTACTGTCACATGGTGGAGCATAGATAAGAAATATGGGTTAAGTTGTAAGAGTTAGTTAATAATAAGCTTAAGCTATTGTCCGAGCATTTATAATTAATAAGAAGTCTCCATGTGATTATTTGGGAGTTTGCTGGTAGGACAGAGCTGACTGGTGGTCCCAATAAAAACCCCTGGCCCACCCGCTCCCTGCAGATCCATTATGAAGACCTTGTTTGTCATGATTGCGCATTTGAAGCCAAAGAGCATGGCCTTAGACCAACAGTTCTCAAGGTGTGGGTTGAGTCCCCCACAGGGTTGCATATCAGATATTTACATTACAGTAGCAAAATTACAGTTATGAAGGAGCAAAGAAATAATGTTTATGATTGGGAGTCAACATAATATGAGGAACTGTGGTTCAAAGCAGTAGGAAGGTTGAGAAACCACTGCCTTAAACCATCTTGATGTGGAAAGAAAGTTTTCTTATAGATTACAGAAATTCTAAAAAATCTGTTGATTTGGTGGAATCTTGATTGCTTCATGTCTCTACTAAAAAAATGCCCCAATATCTAAATCCTATTGCTTGTTAAAAAAAAAAAAGAAAAGAAAAGTATTTCCATTTTTAGTGCTTTTAAAACAGTAATTGCCCTTGTGTTTCTGTTTTGATGACTGGGTCTCTGCATTTACCCAAGGGATTCTCAGATCTTGATTTCGGGCTTCTTCACACTGGGAGCTGGATAGACTCAGCAGGTGACTGCAGTGGAAGGGCCAGGCCTTTCTTACCTTCCAGCTTCCATTTGCACTGTAAGGGTTCCCTACATAGATGAGAGGGAAAAAATCAAACAAAAACATAATACATGGCTATTCTCAGATGGAGGAGACTGAAGCAATCAGGACCAAGGAACAGAAATGTAATTGGCTAGCGTTGGAAAAGAAGGGATTTGGGGTGGGGGGGAGCAGAGGTTAGAGGTCAAATTTTAAAGTCCAAATCCTAGAGGAGTGAAAAGGGAAGATGGGACCGGGCGAGTGGGAGTGGTGTTCTGAGAGGGGAAGGTGGGATGGGTGTTGAGTGACAAGCAAGGATTTCCAAGTGCTTGGATATGGAGCTCAAGGGAATAAATGCCCAACGTTTATGAGTATTGCCTATAGATCATGAGCATGGGCATGAGGAAAGTCTAGTCATGGGAGAAGCTGGCTACTATAGCAGGTTGGCCCGATGATGGGGTGTTCTGTAATAAAACATGAGATTTCTGCATTTAGCGTTTAATCTGGATTTAGTTCTAAAGCTCAGTAGGCATGCATGAGTCAGCTCAGGCTGTCTTGATGAACACAGCTGACTGGTTCGCCTAAAGAACAGGAATATTTCCCCCCCACAGTTCCAGGAGTTAGAAGTCCAAAATAAAGATGCTGGGTTTGGCCTCTTGTTGCTTCTTTCCTTGCCTTATAGATGGCTACCATGTTATCATCCACACAGGTCATTCCCCTGCACTGTGCAAACCTGTGTCCTAATCCATTCTTTCTTATTCTAATTTACATTACAATTCATTCATTTTTATAGGTATGTATGTGTGCGGGCATGCCATAGAATATAAGTGCAGGTCAGAAGACAACTTGTGAGAGTCCTGTCCTTCCACCATAGGGATCCTGGGAAATAAATACAGGTCTTCAGGATTGGCAGCATGAGTCTTTACCTGCTAAGCCATTTTACTGAACACTTAATCTCCCATTCTTGTAAAAAAAAAAAAAACCATCAGCACAGAATAAGGACTACCCCATTTGAATTCATGTCTCAACTTTAATCGCCCCATTAAAAACCTTATCTAAACATATAATCACATTCTGTGATAGTGTTAGGACATCAACATACAGATGGATATAATTCGGTCTGGAACAATGTGTAAATTACCAAATTAGAGTTGCAAGAAACAAGGGAGGGACGAAAACCATCACTTCAGGAGAATCTGGTGGCACATGGCTGGAATTCCAGCGGAGGCTGAGGAGAGGGGCTAACCTAGACAGCAAGGCTCGTCTATCTGAAAAGCAAGCTTAACCACTGATCTGATGACTACCTACAGTCCAGGCACTTAAGGTTAAGGCAAGAGGATGTTGAGAGTTGGAGGCCAACCCGTGGCACAGTGAGTTCAGGGCATGCTTTGGGCTACCTAGTGAGACTTTGTCTCAAATACAAGCAAGCAAGTAAGCAAACAAATTTAATAACAACCAATGATAATTTTGCAATTTCACATTGTGACATTATATATGAGAATACCATGTATCCTGACCATTCTTGCTGCTCATCTTTTTACCCCCCCTTCCCTGCCCCCACTCTTTATAAATCTCACCCTCTCAGCTTCATGTCTATTCATTTGGTTCTGTGATCCATGAAGCTCAATCAGGATCAGGGGGTTTTCACTATCCATTGGAGCCCAGTGGGCTCGTTCTAGGGCACACAACTAAAGACAGAAGTTTCCCCCTATCCAGCATCTGTTTTTTTTTTTTTTTTTTTTTTTTTTTTTTTTTTTTTTTTTTTTTTTTTTTTTTTTTTTTTTTTTTTTTTTAGCAAGGAAGGTGAAGCCACCTAAAGTGGAAGGATTTGTTATTAGCACAAAGGTCATCAGTGATCTGCTGGGGCTAGACCACACTCCTGCAGCTTACCACTTCAACCCACGCTCCCGCCGCTCCCCTCCCCCGACCCCCCCCCCCACTCTCCAGCAGCTACCTGCAGAAGTGGCTGGCAGTACTTCCTACACACTTAAAAGGTCCACATCGGTCACCTGGGATCTTGTTAGATATAGATTAGGATCCCTTAGGCCTGAGGCAGGCTAGTGGTTTTGCATTTCCAGAAAGTTCCCAGATGCCGCTACTGCTGTTGCTATGACAAAGGTACTTAAGGTGTGGGTCTCTATCACCTGGGAGCTTGTTGGAAAGGCAACAGTTCTCCTGAAGCCCCAAACTTTCTGAAACCCTTAGTCTGGTGGTGGAGCCCAGCGACTGCCTTTATAAGTCTTCCACGTGCTTCTGTTGCAAATCTACTTTTTCTGATCTAGAAAATGTTCGTTCACTTTGCGCTGTCTCAGAATCATCGGGTGGACTGGAAATTGCAGACCAACTGAATCTGCAGCTCTAGTGACTGCAGGTGTGCACATTTGGATGCGATGAGGAGCGGGGTAGAGTGACTCTGTTTTCTAAAAGGATGCTCCAGATAATGCCAAACAGCTAGAGTTGAGAACCATTATTCCTGACCAGCTCCTGAAACCGTCTAGGTTGAAATCAACCATTGCAAAATGTCCCATTTATTTCCAACTGTCCAGCAAGCATTGACCAGCTGAGAGAACTTCCTCTCCCTTCCTTCATTCTTTCTTTTCCTCATTCCTACGTCCCCAACTCTCTTCCTCCAGCTGAGTTATTCTGGACTTCAGATAGCACCAGCTACTCCGAGGATGGCACTGAGCTGAACTTCATCATGTCCTGACACATTTACTTGGCAAATCTGTGGTGGGCTGTGGCTTCACCTTTACGTTAAATGAGTTCTCAGACACTTGTGCTATTAATAGCTTGGCCTTTTGTGTTTTATCCGCCCTTCACTGTTCTCAGCAACCCTCCTCATTTCCACACATATCTCAGCTTTGAGTCTGAGGCTGGGGTAAGTTACGGTTAGGTTAACTTCTGTACACTCTGTACAGTGGGGCTCATCATAGCAGTGACAGAGATAATACTAGAACGGTAAATGTTAAAAAGATTGATAATACTCGGTGTTGGTGAGGGTGGAGGGAAGCCTTCACTCTCAGGGACCACCAGAAGCAAAAACTGATAGGGTGTATTTGTAGCACTTGGCAATGTTTTAAAAATACCTGCTCTTCGGCTCAGCAGTTTTATTTCTAGCGGTTTATCTTGCAGAAATCCCCATGCAATACATAATAGTAGACGAAAAAGAAGAGGTGTAGCTGTATTGTTTAGAATGCCAGAACTGGAAGTGTCTATAATATCTATTATTAAAAAAGAGTGGGCAAGTGAATTGTGGTGTGCTTGTACAATGTTACAGAGGTGTACGTTTCAGAAGCACTAGATGAAGCTGGCCAACTGAGTTCAGAGTTCCACAACATGTCTTTTCCAGAAAAATGTGTTAGGGAAGCTGACTTTCTTACCTATCAAACTGGCACTCCCAGAAAGAATGGCAAATGAATGAGGTAGCTGTTTCATGACCTTTTATGATGTATTCTTGGAAGGTATAGCATCCTTTCTGCATCACTACGTGGGTTGCTGTAGTGAGAAGCTTGCTCAGATTCAAGGGAAAGGATATAAACTCCACCATTCAGAGAGAGGTGTCAAGAGTTTGCGGCCATGTTTGATAGCCATCGCATAGACTATATTTCTAAAAAGATGGAGGCAAAGGAGAAAGACTCTGCTTTTTACTGTATAACCTTCCACACTGTTTAATTTATTTTTAAAATGCTTACATTGCTTTGGAGAGTTCAAGAAAGAGAAAATAAGAGGAATTCATTTGGGGAGAAAGAGCAATAGTACAATTTGCAAATGGAAGAAAAGATAAGAAAGAGGAAGAAAGGCAGGTAAAGGAGGAATAGTATGGAGGCAGGAGGGGAGGGGACTGGGTGGGAATGGTGAGCAGAAGGGAACAGTTTGGCACCTTCAGGGTACCACTGCCTTGTGCTGACTGCCCAGTTATCTGTTGTGCATCCTTGAAGAGGCACCTTCCCAGTCCTGCCTTTCTGTGTATCTCCTGAGCACTTGTTCCCATCCTGTGAGACCTTCCCAGTCCTGCCCTTCTCTGCATTTCCTGTGCACTTGTTCCTGTCCTGTGGGACCTTTCCAGTCCTGTCCTTCTTTGTATCTCCTGAGCACTTGTTCCTACGAGGCCTGCATGCAGCCAGTACCAGCCTGAATACCTCAGTTATCTGAGGGGAATTTTGCTCTTCCTAGAAACTATCCTTAAAGATTGACATGATGTTTTGTTAGTTTTCTTTATCCCCACATTGTCTTACACATGTCCTAGAGTGGACAGTGAGTATTCCATAGATGTTCTTAAGGTAAAAAAAAAAAAAACAACCCACAAAAAACCAAAAAGCCCTGTATCTAATAAATCCTTATACTATTTACTGTGAGCCAAGCAATGGCCTCGGAGAGTGGCTCATTTACTGTCCCATCACATTCTTGTGAAGAAAGTGCTCTCATTAACTTCCTTTCACAGAAGATGACATTGGTAGAGAAAGAGGTGGAGGAGAGAGGTCAGAAACCTAGCAGACAGCAGAGCTTGGCATTAACCCAAGGAGCTTGGCTGTGGCTCTCTCCCTGCACTTCCCTTCGTCTGTGCATACGATAACAACAGAGTTCTTGCTTTTCCCATAGAAGAGTCATAAAGAATGTTTCACTGTGTTCTGTAAAATGCATCAGCAGCCTGACGGCATTGCCATTCCATATACAAGCCACACTCTGTGGACACTGGCAGAGGAGGGAGACTAGCCATCGGGCTGACTGACTGGAGATGTCGTCATCTAATCATTGTTTCTTCACGGACCTCAGCTAAGACTAGACAAAGCCGAGCAGTGTGTAAAGCTCCCAGAACCATGGTCAGTGGTCTATTGGAAGACCATCGCAAAAAGATCTAAAGAAATTGCTAAAACAAGGGATGGGATGCTCAGAAAAGGGCTAGAATGTAGGCTGTGGGTAGAAACTAATTTGAGAATGAATATCCATGAATTCAACATGGACTAACCCTATCATTGCAAACTCCAAAATAACAAGGTCGCACATTTATTTCTACCAACGACCTACAGCCCCTGCTTTGGCAGAGCTATTGTTGTTTGATAAAAGAGCCCAGCGTTTTAGCCTTTGTTAGCATGGCCAACATTAAAATAGAGAGTGGACCTAGAGCAAGCTGCCAACTGACAAAGTGCTACGATGCTGGAAGGAAGTAGGATGGCCAGACAGTTTCCTTGGACCTAATTAAGGGAGGAAGAAGGGATTGGTGTGATTGTGAAGTTCAATAGAAGGTGCATGGCATGAAGTTTTACTTCCCCATTGCCATCGGATCACATAGATCAGCTATAAAAACACCGGAGTGTTGAATATTAGCCCTATTACTTGCTTGTTTATTGCTTTTTTATCATCTAAACAACTTGGTGCTAATTTCTAACATTCAACATTTATGGACTTCCAGGAACTCATAAATGTCACATCAGGCTGCCTCCTGGTGAATTTTTAATCAAGGGGGAGAATTTCAGCTACAAATAGACCAAGAATCAAGAGGCCCAATATTGATCGGTCAAAGTGGCACTTACGAACTTGAGGTTGAAGCAGTTTGGATAAAAGGATGCTGGGCTTTCTATGGCTCCAGAGGCATTGTTTTCCCCCATCAAGTCCAGGTGAGTACCAGACATCTCCTCCTAGTTATCGAGCGGGAGGGGCAAGTGTTATGAGGTCAACTGGTTGTCCATATTCACAGCTATAAATATGAGGAGTTGAACCTCAGGGCCTATGCCAAGTACTGTCTCAGGAGTGCACTGGATGTCTCAAGCCAATCCCAAAGCAAGTGGCATCTTCTCCTCCACTCAACGTAGCACTTCTTGGATGGGATGGGCTGGGCCCAGCCTCTCCACTGCAGCCCTTGCTAGGGTTTGGCCTCTGAGGCCTTGAATTGTCCTCTCAGAGATACAGAACGGCGCTTGTTATGTCAGGGATCACTCAGCCCATGAATGATGTCTCTCCCTAATGCCAAGCCATGAATCATTGGTCTGTGGTACTGTAAAATTAACATGCACTGCTATAAATAACTCATCTGTAATGGGCTGTCGTTGATGGCTTTTTGGAAAGGTTTGACTCAGGAGTAAGGGTTTTAATGACTGTAATTGAAATTAGATGAAAAGCATCAGTATTGGGCTTTTTTTCTGACCCTCGAGAGGACAAATTCCATCATATGTCAAAACAATTATGCTGTGTCAAACCTGAGGGACAGGATGTCATGGCACCTCTCCTCCAGCACCTTCAACTGCTGTCTCCTGAGATGTGCCCGGCGAGTGACGGGGCACAGGCTGGCAGCTCCACGGTGCTGCTTCTTCACAATGGACTGTGGCATCAGAGAAAAACAACCCCACCCCGTTCCTAGGTGGAATCTATTATCAGCAGGAAGAGCCATTATTATCAATAGCAAGGACTGTCCTTTGTACATTGGAATATGGTTTATACAGCTTTCACGCCCATTATCCCATTTGGTCCCCAGCCGAGTCCTAGGAGTGTAGGTCAGATATAGTCTTGCTATTATCATCTTCAGTTGGATGAGAGGACGAACGCTCAGAGAGCTCAGTGACTTGCCCAAGGTCACACAGCAGTGGGTGACGAGCTGGGGAGCCTCAAGTCTCTGATGCAGAACACAGTCTACACCCAGCGCCTCCTCACTGTGGCCTAGTGGTTGGTGTCAAGGTATCTTTCCGCCTGGCTAGCCAGCATCCTTTGGGCCTCCAAGAAACCCACTCTATCCCAGGGATTTCTCACTGCTATATCTTTTGGTACTGTCGGGATAGTTTAGGAAAAATCTAAGAGTTGGATCCCTTTTTGCCAGCTGATTCTGAGGCTAAACAGCTCTTTCTAGAGCAATCCGAGTTGTGAGAGCCTGTCTGAGGCTGATGGTGAGGAGCATCTGAAACAGCAGAGCCAGTGCCTCAGAAGTGTATTTTCATTTTGCTTCACGTACAGTCAAGCACTTCGAGAGTTTCATCTCAGATGATGCTGTCTGTTAGGAGGGGGTCAGATGCTCACAAGGAAAGCCCCAGGATCAAGGATCAAGGCCCTCCAGGATGCTCATTTTCCAAAGTTCAACCACCCCAGGCTGCCTTAAATTGAGAGCCAGTCCCACATAGAGACTTGTGTTCTAGGAGGGGTAGGCAGTGAAGTTACCGTCAAGCCATTGCACTCGGTGGTAGCTGCTGCCAGCCCTGCTCTCGGGAGACACAAAACCTTAGAAGCCATAGAGAGCATATGTTTCAGCCATTATGTTCTGAACCTCCAGGCCCCAGACAATTAGGCGCAGGAGCTGAGCCCAAGTGTGTGCCTCCAGCCCTAATATCTTCTCCAACTGAGCTTGCGCCAGGCTGGTGGAGATTTGCAAATGAACACACAGCATACCTTTGTTCCTGCAGCATGTCACCATTCCCCACCTGGAGACAGCTCCGTAATCCTCCTGTGCAAAAATAACAAGGCCCACATAGGATTGCGTACATGGTCTAATTACACGTAACAAAACATCTCCTCTCAGGAGAGAAGGGGTGTTTGGTAGTAAATTAAGAGATGCAAAACCACTGCGAGCCGTGCTGATTAATCCAGCTCTCTAGCAATGGGGAAGGATCCTTGAGAAATGGGTTTGCAGTTTGATGGTAATTATATGCCCACTATGGGGGCTTTTCATGTGCACTGGCTTTGTGTCGAGGGGAGGGAGTGGGGCTGGATTGGAGAGCACTGAGCCGATTCAGATTCGTTCAGTGCTGTGTTGACTGGATGGACGCTCCAAACCTGCTAATGCTTAGTAAGTAAGCAAAGAACCAAGAAGTCCACCTGCTTCAGCTCCCACTGCCCCCTGCTTTGGTCTCACAAGGCTGCACCCTTTGAAGCCCTTCTCCAGCTTTTCTCCTATGATCTGTGCCTGTCCTTGACTTTCCTCACCTCCTTCAGCATCAAACCAACAGAGCCACCCTGGGCTCTAGTCCACAGGGACCTTATTGATTAAAGCGAAGGTAGAACAAACACTTTAGAAAAACAGAAAACCATGCTTACACATAATTACAATTATAGCTGGGGGGAGGGGAGCGTGATGGAGGAGATGATGCGTATGTGACCACGCACAGAACTGTATGGTAAATACATAGTGCTTAAACTTTTAAATAAATGCTGTTTGAACTTTTTGTACCCTGCCTCTTCTTTGCTAACTCTCTGGGCCTCTGTTTTTCCATCTGTGACTGGGCTAGCAAGTATTTAATCCCTATTTGATCATAAAAACAATCATGGAGAAATGCCTTCAAAATTGGGATACATTGTTCAAGTGCCACTTGTTCTATTATTAGCTGTGTCTAAGCACCTAGCAAGGTATCCACTGAATCTGCTAGTTGATGGATCAGTAGACAGATGCTGTGGAATGAAAAGAGAGTCATGTCAACATTTGGAGAACTCAAGGGATATTTATTACAAATCATGGACATTTATGAAGCTAGCAAGATGCCTCAGTGAGTAAAAGACTTGCTCAAGTCTGACTCCTGGAGGGCACTCGGTGGAAAGAGAAAGACCAGAAAGAATGGATTCCCATAAATTGTCTACTTACCTGTGCATTCTCTTTCCTCCCCCTTACACACACACACACACACACACACACACACACACAGACATGTACACACACATGAATATACATAAATAAAAATGTAAACAATTGAATCATTGACTTTTCGTTGGATTTTTAAATAAGAGAGGGTTTATCTGTGCAAGGAAAAGCAGAGGGATGTTCTTCACTATAGAGAGGAGGAAACCTGAGGAGTGGCTAGTTTCCCTGGCTAGACTCTTAAAGTCGCATTTAAAGCATATAATGTAAAAGATGGATAAATGAGGATTAATGGAAGGATTAACAAGAAGGCAGAGGTAGATATTTTCCCTCAGGAAATATATGATGGCCTCATATACATGTAAAGAGGGACGTATACAAGGATGGGATCCACACAAAGACGAGCGTGCATACCAGGCTGGTTTCGATGTAAAGCCAGTCATTCATGCAATGATAGACATGCATGCAAAGTTGGACATGCATGTAAAACTGGTACCAATAGAATGGGCATCTATGCATTGGGTATTTATGTTAAGATGATATCCACATGAAGATTTGCATTTATGAAAGACTAGACATGTACACAAATATGGGAAACTATGAAAAGATGGACATCTGAGCACAGCTAAGCATCAGTTCAAGGGTAGGCATTCATGCAAACATGGATAACCATGCAATGTTGGGCATCTATGTAAGGATGAACATGTATACAAAATGGGCATTCGTGCAACAATGATACCCACATGAAAGCATCCATGTATAGATGGAATTGATACAAGAATGGCATTTATGCCAGGCTTGTTATCCCTGCAAGGACGGGCATCCAGGAAAGTCTGGGCATTCAAGCAAAGATATGCATCTGTGAAAGTGTATGTTTGCCCTGAGCGCACATAAAGATGGACATTTATGCAAGAGTGGCCTTGAATTTAAAGGTGAGCATCAATGCAAATTTGAAGGACCATGTAAAGCTGTGCATTCATGCAAAGATGAGCTTTCCTGAAAGAATAGATATTGATGTGAAGATGGACATTCATGAAAGAATTGGCAACCCTGCTAGCATGAAAATCCATACTAGGATCAACACTGATGCAAAGATGGACAGCCATGCACACCTGGCTAAAGATGAGCATCTCTTTAAACAACTAAGAATACTTACAAACCAAGAGACATGTAGATGCCATTGGTGAACCAAGCAGAAGGAACACATTCAAGTTAAGCTCCGATCTCAAATCTCAGAACCTTCAGTTGAGGTGTGGTGAAAACTGGGCAATAGTGAAAAGGGGGTGGGCTGAGGATCATTGGTTGCTCATGAACTTGATTCACGCCATTTCCTAATAAAGCATCCATGGGAGGGTCCCATCCCAATCAAACATTGCAGGATATCCAGATATGGAGTCATTCAAGGACATTAGTCCTAAAGCAATACACACCCCCCACCAGAACCAAAACAGCATGTGACATTTCCAGGGGAGCTGTGCTCTCCTACTTTTAAAATGTGCACCTCTACAGTCTATGATATGTGGAGATGAGAGGGGAAAAAAGACACATTTCCACTACAATAGCGGGAACTTCTGTTAGACGGGAGCTGTGTTTTGAATGTTTTAATACACAGAAATTGACACCCATCTACTTCCCTATTCAAAAGCCCTCTCTCTGGAATATAGCATAACAATGCTTTCCCTCTATATTTTTCTTGCATGCTGCCAGGAGAGCTGCTGTTGCGAAGCAAAATCCTTCTGTTGCCATCCTTTATTTTTACTTCCCCCCTCCGCTTTGCAAGCCCCTCTCTCTCTCTTTTTCTTCTAGAAGATTAAAGTGCAGCCGAAACTGCTAAGTGACTAAGACATGGACCCTTCTGAGTCACCAGCTCTGCCCCTCCCAGGCATCTTTGAGTCATAGCTGTTAACATTTCTTGACACAATTTGGTTCTTCCTTTGATTTTTTTCTTCTACTAGTACAGTTTAGGGAACTGTTGTTGAGTGTTTGGGGATGGGCTAGTTCAACCTGTGCATGAACTACCCTTACCATCATGGCTTCCTGTCCAGAGCAACTTGTGAACATGACAGGATAGTTTAACTTCTTATTCAGGGCTTTGACATTCCTTTGTTTCTGCTGCCTGGCCATTTTGGGGGAAATCAGTTCTCTTAGCATGCATCTTGTGTTCCAATTGGCCATTTATATGAGGCTGACCATTCACTTCTTAAATGCCCACCTTGAGGTACAGAGGAGAGAGTGTGAATTCAGACCCAGATTCTGGCTGACAGATTTAGAAAAGTTGTTTTTCCCCCTCTGAACCTCAGCTTTTCATTTATACAATATGATAGAAATACAGTAAACCTAGAAGAGTATGTGATGATGGATACATGTGTGTATCTGCAGTCTTTCTATGGCAATGAATTAATATTCCTTCTCTTTTGTTCATAGCTCCTCCCTTTCTTTGTCTCCCTGCCCCCACTCCCACCTGCACTGGAATCATACATTACCTATGGGTTGATATCTGTGAGACTGACTACAGCAATCACTGTTATTTATTTATTTAATGTAGGGAAGTATGGGAATGCCAAAGTGCATGCATGAAGGTTAGAGAACAACTTGAAGGAGTTGATTCTCTCATTCTGCCATGTGGGTTTCAGGGATCAAACTCAGATCATTTGATTTGAAGGCATATACCTCTACTGTTGAGCCCTCTGGGTAGTATATGGTTGTTTCTAGAGAGGTTGTTATGCTTTTACTTTTCATCATATAATTTTTCATTTGAAACCAATAATTACCATGTATCGATTAAAATAGTAAGCAAAACATGTTGGGTATGGCGGCACATGGTCATAATTTCAGAACGTTGGAGCTAACAACAGGAGCATCAGGAGTCCAGTGCTTGTCTCAGCTACAGAATGAACTGAGGGCTAGCATGGACTACATGACACTGACTCAGAGTGAAATAAAACAAAATTAAGCAAAACATACAAGCTTAGAAATCCTGAATTCCTGATTTCTGGTCCCTCCAGTGTTTTCTTTTCACAATTTGGCAGTTCACATTGAACATGTACAGAAAGAAAATTCTGTGTGTGTTGTGTTCTCTTTTGACATGCCCAGTATTGATCATAAAACTCATTTGGTGTAGAATGCTTCAGAACTGAAGAAGTTCTAGGTCATAGATGAACTTCAAATGCTAACAGCTTGGTTAAACACCTGCACAGCCATTTGAAAAGGACTAAAAATATGTCATACCCTGACTCCAAAGTAACATGAAATTAACAGAGAGTTAAATAAAAATATAAGCATATGTACAAACAAACAATAGCCAAATAAAACCCCACACAAAAGTAGTAGAATAAAATAAGATACAGATTTGATACAAGAAAAGACATTACCATTTCTTTTGTTGGTTTTTTTACTTTTAAAATTATTTTCTGAGACTTTCATACATATATACAATGTATCATAATCATATCTGCTCCCCCAGTTCCTCTTCCGACTCCCCACACTTCTCAATTCTCCTAAACTTGAAACTGACAAAAATATAGCCCTTTTAAAACATGGTGAGGAAACAATTGTTCTACTGATACATTCTTAATATGCAGTCATTAAAGAACCAACAATTAAAGCACCCAAACCTTTATTATTCTCAGAAAAATACGTGCCAATAGGCATGAAACAACACATGAGTTATATTTACTCACGAAATGCAAAGTCAAATTGAACTTAGACACTCCTTTTCACCTGTTGGGTTGGCAGAATTTAGTCTTCAGAGAAATGGTGCCCCTAGAAATCACTCAGTAAGTAGAACAGTCAGTCTTCATGGAGGAAAATATCTAGCAAAATTATGCATTTCTCCTGGGAATCTTGCAATTTTCCTTGATGAGATTTACCCTGAGATAGGACTCCACAGATATGAAGTACTTATGATAGGTTTTTTTTAAATTGAGACATTGTTTACTGTACCAGAACATTGGCATCATCTTAAATTCCCTCTCTAATAGATCTGCTGAATAAGCTTTGGTACATTCTCACAACAGCATGCACACAATGTAAAAATGAATGAGGAATCTCTCTGTGAATTGATATGCAATGATTTCTAGCAAGTGTTATTAGGGGCAAACAGTAAGGTGTGAAAGAATACAGGTAGTGTGATACATTTTTTTTGTGGAAGAAATAAAGAAACGTACCTCCCGACGTGTATTTATTTGCTTATTTATATACACACAAATAAAGGTGGAAAGCATGGCTCGCAAGCTATTTGAAATGCTTGCCTACTGGGGGTGTGGAGAAATAGGGAGGCAGGGAAGGGATGGGGCGAGACTTCTCTGAGTAGATCTTTTAATATATTTTTGACTTATAAATCTTATGACTGTTTTATGCATGGTAAACTAAAATTAAATCAAATCAAGGGGAATGAATACACACAAGATGAAATGAAAGAAGCCAACCACATGTTAAATTTACAGCACAACTCCTTGGAAAATAAAAAGCTTCCAAAACTCGTGACTGTAGTATTCTGATTTGCATCCTTACCTGTGTGGTAGTGTAAGGAAAACTACCTGGAAAGGCTTCTTTAACAGCTTGTTAAATTATGAGCTGGCTTGAAGGGGTTAAATTTAGGACAATGTGAGCAGCCAAAAAAATTGTAATGACAACAGATTATAATACAACGAAGAAGGTGAGAGTCAAAGTGGTATTAGGAATGTAAAAGTGTGTAATTCAAGCCAGGTCCATAGTATATCTAATTAATCCTATTACGGCAACATCAATTTCCTGGTTTTGTACCCTGTAAAAGCAGGTTTTGTGGAGACTTTCCCCTGTTAGTTTTGCAATGTTTTGTGGGCTTATTATCATTTCAAGATAAAAAATATTAATAAAATAGAGTATAAGTGTGTATAAGGTGGGGTGCTATTCTTTATAAAATGCCATTTTCTACATATGGAAATGTGATATTATTAGAAAACTCACCATTTGCAATCACATTGCAATAGCTGACTCAGATCACTATAGATGATAACACCACTGGAAGAAAGCTCTCGAGGAAGGGGTATTCCCATGGTCTCACAGATTACTGAAGAAAATAATTGTTTCATAACTTCTGGATACTGACTCTTCAACAGATCATAGAGATGTACCACTATGGAAACAAAATGATATCTGGAACTTCCTGATATGCTGGTGTGGAAGATGCCACTGAGGCAATACTTACACAAGAAGTATGCAATTGAAATCAATGGAGAAATACATTTGTAGGTTCAGATTACTGGACATTCTATAATAAAACTAGCCCCAAATTCAGAACTATCAGCTCCATGAAAGAACAAAAAGAAGCCAGAACAAATGTATTAATTGCTTGCATGAAAGTGCTCTTATGCAATCTAATATTGCAATAAATAGTTCCTAATAAGAAAGGAAAACATTGGTTGAAGAGATGATTCAGCTATTAAGAGCACACACTGCTCTTCCAGGGGACCCAAGTTCAGTTCCCAGCACCCACGTTGGGAAGCCCATAACTGCTTGGAACTCCAGCTCTGGGGAATTTCTATATCTCTGTCCTCGAGGGCTCATACACAAATATGGATGTATCCATGTGCAGAGACACATGATTAAAAATAATAAAAAATAAATCTTTTAAAAATAAGGAAAAGTAGAACTCAAGCAAAGGAACAACTTAAAACCCAACAGAGAGATTCATTTATATTAAAGACACTAATGAGAATGACAATTGTATGCAATAGATGATTTTTTATTGTACCCTGGATCAAACAGTGCTACAAAGAACATTGTTAATGCACTTTGGAAAATTTGCATATGAACAATACATTAGATAATATTATTGTGTTAATATCATGGGAGCTAAGAAGCCTGAGAATACAAAATCACCATGCTTATGTGGAATAATGATCTCCTTAGAAAAAACATAGTGAATATTTCAGGGGTGACGTGTCAAGATATCCACAACTCATTTTTTAAATGGTTTGATGGAGGGGAAATCTTATAAACATAGGGCAGCATTTTAGCAGTCAGAATGAAAGGAAGGTGTGAGAGTTTCCACTCCTCTGTATTATTTTTAACTTTTTATAGGTTTGATTTTTTTTTAAGTAAAATCTTGGGAAAATTTTAAAAATTTAAAATCATTTCATCGATAATTGTTTCTTTATCATAAATCCAAGTTGGATTTATTAAATCTTAAATCTCAGGCTTCCTTTTTGATCTCAGCAGAACATAGCTAGATATGTTCTTGAGACCTAATGGCCCAATGGTACCAGGGTTTACAAAATCAGCAGGGAAGGCTTGCCACACCCTATCACCTCAGGCCTGCATTGCTAAACCGTAGGATTGTTCATGGAATCTACTGGGCTTGTCAATGAACCTAAGAGCATGTCTGATAGCATCCAGGCTCAGGTTGTGATTACAGAACGAATACCTGCATCTCTGCATCAAAAGGATATAATAGGGTGGGTTTCTGCTCAAAAACTGGAGCGGATTTGGATATCCTTAAACTGGGGCTGAAATAGACTTGGTTAGTATTATTTTTTCAAGTATAAAGGAGCTTTGTTTTTTCTTATTATTTAAAATAATTTTTAAATATAAATATATTTTGATCATGTTATTCCCTTGCCCCAAGCCCTTCTAGATCCTCTTCCCATCCCTACCCACACTTTAAGTTCTTTCTCAAAAACCAAAAACCTAATACAACAACCCCCAAAACCCAAGAACACCAAATAAACACCTCCTAAAAGACAAAGCGCCAAACTGTAACCAAATAAATACACATACACACATTCACACATGCATTACACGCACACACATGCATGTATGTACACAAGCATGCACACACACATATACAAGCACACACTGTGAAGTTCATTATATGTTGGTCAACTATTCCTGAGCGTCATACCTGTCCTAGAGTGGTTGGTATACCCAGTGTCACTCTACTGGAGAAAACTGATTTTTCCTCTCCCAGCAGGTACATGTGACAGTTCAGTTGTTAACCTTTACCCTATGGTTGGGCATTAATTCATTCATCAATCCGTTTATACGTATATATAATCTTTTATTTTGTTCTATATATTTATTTTGTTTTATATATATAACAAAATAAAATATTATAAGATAAAACACAAATAATCACATTGAAGTTGGACAAGACAAACCAATAGATGGGGAAGAGCCCAAGAGAAGGCACAAGAATCTGAGATCCACTCATTCACACACTCAGGAGTCCCATGAAAACACTACACTGAAAGCCATCATGGAGATGCAGAGGACTTGATGCAGAGTTGGTTATTTTCAAGAGTTAGGTTCACACTGGTTACTTTGGGATGGTTTCATCATGACTGTGAAATAGTCAAATGATAATCCACAAATGTTTAAAAAGCCAGAAACCTACCCATTTAACAAATATGTTTTTCTTTTGCTGTGAAAAACTAATAAAGAAACAACTCAAGGAGCAAGGAGGAAACAGTGTTCTTAGCCTACAGGTTACAGTCCGAGGCAGAAATGTGGAGATAGGAACTGAACCTGAGAGGGTGGAGGAATGTTGTTGACTGACCTCTTTCTGCTTAGTATCTTCATTATATAGTCTGGGACTAGCTGCCCAAGTTTGGCACTGCCTGCAGTGAATTAGGCCCTCCTTTGTCAACTAACAGTCAAGAAAATACCCCATAGATAGGTACACAGGCATTCTAATAAAGGCAATCCCCTCGTTGAGGCTTCCTTTCTCCAAGCGGGTCAAGCTGACAACTGACAATAGGCATTGCATATGTGCTAAATGCTTATTTTGTAATTGGGGCTGTTGGACCAGTGCCAATGAATATCAATGTATATGGAAGTTTCTTGCAGTTTCCTCTGAGTTCTGCATCCAGAACAGCCTCAAGACTGCTGACTGAGATGATACAGCCTCACAGAATACTTCAGTTAGGAATTGATCATAATCCTAAATTTTCTTTAGGTCCCCATAAGATTACCAGCACCTGCAATCAGCAGCAAGTAGCCTAGAATTCCTCGCCCCCCCACCACGGCAAATGGATTATGGATGTCTGTCTTTGTTTAGAGTGTTATTACAAGTTGTTAAGGATAATGGTCAGAATAAAAAGCTAAACAAAGATTAGATTCAGAGTTCTTGTTTTAAAAAGAACAAAGGGGAAATGCTGTGGGATAATGCTCTTGTACACTGTAAATATTTGTCACTTATAATAGTTTAATAAAATGTTGATTGGCCAGTAGCCAGGCAGGAAGTATAGGTGGGGCAAACAAACTAGGAGAATTCTGGGAAGAGGAAAGGCAGAGATGCAGTCACCAGCAAGACACAGAGGAAGCAAGATGAGAATGCCTCGCTGAGGAAAAGGTACCAAGCCACGTGGATAGATATAGACAAGATTATGGGTTAATTTAGTTTTAAGATCTAGTTAATAATAAGCCTGAGCAAAAGACCAGGCAGTTTATAATTAATATAAGCCTCTGTGTGTTTCTTTGGGACTGAATGGTTGTGGGACCAGGCAGGACAGAAACGTCCATCTACAGAGCATGTAGATGGAATGTATTTGGAATGTGTTTGGGAAGTTCTAACTGCTGAAGGTGGTTATGTAACCGTGTGTAAATCCATGACAGCAATTGTCCTACTGCAGTGCCAAGGTTTGGCACATATAACCTGAACTTGGAGGGGGGGGAGTCTTGGAAAGAAACTCCTCGGTAGGGAAAACTTGTTTTTCAGTTATAAATTTATTTCACTTTGTTTCCAGAGTTGAAAATCAATTGGGAACCAGCTCCCACAACAGGGGATGTGTGGAGGGTGAGTTTTCTGGAAATTGTCTTAACTTACTTTTATTCCCTCTTCTTCATCTCATTAATAGGATTAAAGAGACTACTCCATCCTTGTTTACCTGACTTTTGCATTGAAAGTCTTGAGTACTACTAAAAACTTAGTCCAGGGCAAACAATTGTTTATCCACTGACCCTCTGACCTCTATCCTAGCATCTTCAGCTGTGAAGGATTTTATATGAAAAACAAGTCAGGTGAAGCCCTCCCTCAGACAGTCTGAAGTGGATGCAGAGGAAAGAGCAGGGGGAAAGGAGCCCAGCCCATTGTCTACCTTCTGTTAAGATCAGATCCAGAAAACAAGTTCCAGGGCCAGAGTGGCCACCCTTTCCTGCCACTGTCCCTTCCTTCTGGGGTGTTCTTCAATCTCTATCAGCCTCTCTAAATTATAGTGTTCTGACTAGTTCTATGTTCACTCGACACAGGCTAGAGACGTTATAGAAGAAGGAACTTCAGTTGAGAGAATACTTCCACCAGATTGCTCTGTTGAAAAATCTGTGGTGCATTTTCTTGATTGATGATTGACATGGGGTGTCCCAGATATCTGTGGGCAATGCTATTCCTGGATTGGTGGTGCTGGGTGCCAAGTAAGCCATGGGAGCAAGCCAGTGAGCAACACTCTTCCATGGCCTCTGCAACAGACCCTGTATCCAGGTTCCTGCCACAACTTCTTTGGATGGCGGATTTTAAGCTGTAATATGAAACAGATCTTTTTTTCCCCAAGTTGCATTTAGTCGTGGTGTTTCATCACAGTCATAGAAACCCTGACTAAGACACATGGCCCTGCTCCAGGCCCAGGTGAAACCTTCTTTTGTCTTTTAAAACTCTTCCCATCTGTTCTACAAGAAAATCATATTCCCCATGTTCTTATTGTCTGTGTGCACACATAGAACAGATAGTAAGAACTGCAACTAAAAGTATTTTAGAATCAGGAAACACCTTCAAGAACGCCGAGGAAAACTGAAGGCGTATTCATGCACAAATTCATTCATTTTTTTTGTTTTGTTTTGCTTTTTGGTCTGTTCATAACAGAGTGTCAAGAGCTGTGCCAGACACTAGAGTAACCAAGTTAGGTCACCTTGGCCTTGAGCCCACCTCCCCAACTCCTACCAGGTGAGCTAGGCATACCCATGAGCAACTGGCTTGGTAAGATGTGTCATGGCAGGCCAGCAGTACGTCTTGAGAACCTTGAGAGTGGTAGACATGCACTAGGCACTTAAGGGTGACAAAGCCCTGTTCTAAATTTGATGTCAGTGGCAGATCCCCAAAAACATGATTTTTAATACCATATTGTGAGAGAGCGGTGAAAATGCACACCCAGGGTCTTGGAGGACATAAATGAGGGACGCTGAGCAAAGCTGGGGGGTGAGTCAGAGTTCTGGAAGATGCGGCATCTGGATGGCCAGTTGGAGGTCTGGGAAAAAAAAGCTGAAGGCAAGGGGGACGGCGAGAAAGACTGGTGCACTGCAGGTAAATTTAGCAGAGTGAGTCAGTAGGGCTTCATGGTTGGATATACGTGCATGGTACATGCGTTTGTATTTTTGTGAGTTTTCTCGGAAGAACTGTATAGTATGCTCCCCGGATCTCCATTTAGCATCTGTCCACTAAAGGAGTTCACTTAGAGATTAGGCAGTATCTAAAACAACTCAGAGTTGATTATCCAAGGGATCTTATAACTGAGGTTTGCTGAGGTATATTCCTACCAAAAGCACTACAATAAAAGGGTAGGCAAATAGTGTTTCCCCAAACTGAGAGCGGTTACTAAGCTGTGTGTGTGTGTGTGTGTGTGTGTGTGTGTGTGTGCGTGTGTGTGAATATGAATTAGAAAACAGAACATATTTTAGGAAATGCTGCACAGAATCTTCCTGGGAAGGATTTATGGAGTGAGGGAAACAAGAAGGTCCATAATGATAGAATATTTTTTTCATTTTCATGCCTTGTCCCTGCCCCATCCACTTAACAGTGGTCAAGGAATAAAATCAAATTAAAATGCAATAGCATCTGCCTTCCTATCCTCTCTATTTAGCATGTTTTGTGTACCTTTGCACTAACACACACACACACACACACACACACACACACACACACACACACACACACACGTTTATTTTGTTTTGCCCTCTGTGATGGATTCGTCCGGGTTCTTTATAGTCACGTTATAAATCCTTGTAGTTAGGGCTGCTGTGGAACCCTGCACAAGGGTTTAAATATACCTTGACATTGACCTCCGGGGATACAGCCTCAGTGGTCTGGTTAGGAGGAAGAGAAGCAAAACACAGCCTTGATGTGGATTTCCCTGGCCCTCTTCCGAAATTTCCAGAGCTGGAATACGGAACAGAGAGACAAGCTTCCCTTCTGCTTTTACATCTGGACCAGAGACTTCCTGACACACCCCTCAGTCTGCTCTCAGCTGCTTGCCTCCCTGCACACCTGCCTGGAGCTATGCCAACACCTCACGGGAAGTGCCTTCGCATAAGGAAGCACTGTGCAGGTCTATGGCACCAGAGAAGGGAGTGAGAAGGCAGGGTCGGGTGAGAGCATAAGACTAGCTTTGGATTCTCCGGTGGGAGGCAGGCTGAGAGGAGAGCTGCTGCCTTTGCTCTTGGAAGCAGAACTCGTAGGATATCTGGGTGCTCCTGTCTCGTGTGTGTCTCAGGACACTGTATCAAGAATGCAGGCTCCATCTGGGGCTCCTAGGAGGTCAAGGGTCACTCGGTGTCTTCCCATCACATCTTTAGTTGCAGCCTCACCTACAAAACATGTGTGAAGGTGCTAGCTGTACACCTGCATCATTTCACTAGGTGACACTAGGTGACCTTTGCAGAGGGAATCTTAAATCCTCGAGGCTGGTAAGCAGTGGACCCAGAATTTATTTCTAGAGTTGTCTGGGGTACTTTTTTTCAGCAAGCAAGGAAGTCCTTGTCAACAGCAGGCTGTGTGTGGTGGCCCTAGGCCCTTGGTAAAACCGCTTGAGAATAGAGACCATGCCTGCTTGCTGCTTCATAACACAATTTTGTGCCTATGAAACAACACTGATCTTTTCATTTCTTTCCCCATAAATGTCTCCATGAGCCTTTAGAATTGGGGGAGAATGAGATGCAGGCGGCAGTCATGAAGGTCCCATTAAAACTCTCTGAGTTCTTCTGCAGACCCTGGTAGGGCTTCCTGCCAGATAAACAGCCTCTCAGATTTCTTATGTGTTATGAGGCTTCGCAGATGACTCTGTGTAATCAAATATGCCATTCCACATCTCATTTGTAATTTCACAATTTAGCTCTCCGCGCCATTTAAGCACATATAGAGCCTCCAGAGAAATCCTCACTTTTTGGCTAAAGCTTTTATATGTAAGCTTTGTGCTGATTTGGTTCTTTGCTGTGTCTAATAAGATTCTTGTGAAGTTTTCTCACGACGGAAGGCTTTATAAAATTTAAGGAAGCATGGAAATAAAGCCATGGCTGGTTACAAATCAAGGTAGGCCTGGGAAGCATCAGGCAGGAGCCTGGATGAAAGACTCAATGACTGATTGTCTCTTTGTTTCTTTTGCATCTGATGTAACCAGCTTTTGAGGACTGGTATCATTGTTCCACAATTATGCAATATCTGGCAATTTACAAACATTCAGTGTGTTGTATTTGACTTGAGTCTACCACTACTCAATAAAGCACGTGCTTATTCTCCATCTTATTGATGAGGAAACTGGGATTTGGAAAGGTTAAGTGGCTTACCCAATCCACAAAGCTAGTCATAACTAATTAACTGACAAGTTTCAAGGCTGAGAATCAAACAGAGAATATATGGTTGGAGTTCCGTGTCATCTGCTAATCCAAGTTGCCTTCTTGTAGGCAGTATTTGGATAACTATCTTTCAGATGCGACGAGGACCCATAGATTCCAGTGTCCATTTAGTTCTTAAGTCGAGTTAGCCCTCTCTCTTCATCTGCACTATTACCCTCCCAGCCTTGGCCATTGCCCCCTCTCTCTCTTGCATTACTTTCAGTCTTGGGAAATCCTAGTGTGTAAGACTCAGCCAAGAAAGACTGGAGGTGCCGAAAGACTGAAGATAGGTAGATAAACACAAGGATACACAGTGCAACTTATAATGGATGGAAGGATAGATGGAAATGTGTCTTGAATGGTAACAAGGCAAGAGGATCCCTTTCCCCCAAGGCAGGAGAAAGGGACTTCTATGCTAACTGAACCAGATAGCACTGACTCGTAGCCACCAGAATGTACCTTGGTTTCCTCAGACACTACTAACATGTAGAGCACATGTCAAGACACCATCTTGTCATGAGTCCAGCACTAAGTGTTCAACTGATTTGTTGATTTTGTTGACTGGATATGATTTGGAATGCATGCTAGGGCCATCTAAATGGCCACACAATGGTCATGATAAAGATGGCTGTGAACATACCTGCCTAGATTCGTACAGCCACAGCCTTAAGCTGATGTCTTTCTGGATTTACTTGTCTTGGGTCTAATCTCCACACTGCATTAAAAAGATTTTCTTGAAGGAAAAACTTACCATGATCTTCTTCTACTCTAAAACACTTTACTTGTTCCAATGTTCTTCAGAAAATATCCATACTTCCTAGGGTGTCCTACAAGGTCTATGTGACTTGACACTTCATTTTTTCACACTGTCACTTGTCATTTCTACCCTTTGCAATCCAGCCCCTTTCGTCCACCAAACTCAACTTGGGGATCTTTCCCCTCTTCCTATAATCCATTGTCAATTTCCCCCTCCTTCTTGCTTTTCAGTGATTATTCAGTGATTATCATAACTCAGGTTCATTGCAACCAATTAAAAAATCTATTTATAACATTACTATCATCAGTTATAATAACCTTTATTTTTACAACATGACCTGGAGTTCATAAAATTTGGATATTGCCTCCAATTAAAATATGATAGCTGTGATGAACAGGGTTCAGTTTTATTAATGAAGGCTTCATGGCTTGGAGATGCTAAGACACTCAACCAACCACTTTCTTGTCATGAGCAAGGGGTAGACTTGGAAGTCCTGCTCAGAAATTTCAGATTGGAGAGTGCGCACAGTCATGTAGAGCACATACATTTTTCATAGTTCCTGCAAAGAGTTTTGGTATTTAGGTTAAGGTTCTGTGGAAGCTGCCTCATAACTGGCTCATTATAGGGACTAGAAAGACTTCATGAGAACTGTTCCCAGGCAGATGAGGGAGAGCAAAGAGAAAGCAGAAAAACAATCCCCTTGAACCGCCAGCACAAGGGCTCATTAAGTCTTTCTAAACAATCTTTTATCACTCCTGAATCCCCAAGGGACCAGGAATAAGTCAGAGGGGATTTGTGTGGTAAACTTTCACCTTCAGGGACCTTATCCCTGAAGAGAAAAAAAAAAAAAAAACCCGTCATTGATGTTGACTGCTGAGTCATGGGGGTGGTTCTTTCTCAGTGTAATTGGGATTGTCACTTTCCTAGGGGAAAATATTAGTGACAAGAATGCCAAGGCTAATACGGCTCTCGTTCAAACTCCCAACATGCCTGTCCTGGCAGACCCAGCCATTCCTTCATTTCTTTCTCATGCCACTGACTTAGCAAAAAGCATCAAGGAGGAGGTCAAGGAGACTGGGAAGCAGTGCTAGAGGTGGTTACTGGTAGGTCGCTGTGAAAGAGGAGAAACTAGCATGTATAAGACCTTGTTTTTCACCACAGAATTTCATTTAGCTGTAAAGACAAAAAATTACAATTGCTTTTGAGTACATGCTGCTCTTGCAGATAACTTAGGTTTGGTTCTCAGCATCCACATGATAGGTCACAGATACCAACAACTCTAGTTCTGGGTCATCTGACTTCCTCTCTAGCCTTCTAAGGTAATAGGCATGTACACAGTGCAACATACATACATGTACACACACACACAAAACAAAAACAAAAGCAAAAAGCGAAAGCCCCCACAAAACCAAAAAAAAACCTTCCAAAACAAAAAACAAATACATCTTTAATAAAAGAGAAACAAACATTAAATTTGAAGAAAAAAAAAGGATGGAATTGGAAGTCAGAGGCCAGATTCAGAAGCGTAAAATTCACATGTTGTCTCTCCTATGTGGAGCCTAGCTTTCAGAGTTTACATGTGTGTATGTGAATGAGGGCGAGAGTGGGAACAGGCTATGGAACTAGAAAGGGGCAAAGATAAGCAGAGGTGTTGAATAGGGAGAGGGCAACAGGACACAAGAGACCTGAAAGTGGAAAGAATGTCATGGGGGGATACAAGGAGGAGCTAGGGACCTGGGAGAGAAGGGAGAGACAAAACAAAAAAACAAATTTCATTTTAAAATTATCAAATAGAATCTAGTACAATATATGTTAATTGAATTTTAAATATATTTTAATAAGTTAAATTTAATAAAGTTTTAGTTTTTTTTAAATAAAAATATAATTTGATTACTAAAAAGAATGAAATGCACCTAAACTAGGTGAAGAAGCTGTATGAAGAGACAGAGTGATCAAAAGTGAGTTCTTTGTTCCACAGAAATTCACAATAAAGAACTTTTAGAAGTTAAAAACTGCTAGAACTGGGAGATATTGGCATGCAGGAGGGAAGGGACTGGGGCCATTGCTAGGTGTCTGGCTGGAACTTCTTGGTAGACGACTATGTCATTTTATGAGGCTTCATGGTACTCAAAAGCAAGCTTTCTTTCTCTTTCCTTCTTCCTTCCTTCCTTCTTTCTGTCCTTCTTTCCTTGTTTCCTTTCTTTTTTTCTTTCTCCATACTCCCCTCCCTCCCTCTCTCCCTGCCTTCTTTCACTTCCTTCCTTCCTTCCTTCCTTCCTTCCTTCCTTCCTTCCTTCCTTCCTTCTTTCCTTCCTTTCTTTCTTTATTTCTTTTCTTTCTTTCTTCACTTTCTTCTTTCAGGATGACAGCATTCTTCAGAACAATTGGGAATTTTTGGAGTCTTCTGGTACTTGAACCTGGAACATCTACAGTACAGATTTGGGTGCTCTCAGAACACATGGTCGCTGACACTGGATTGGCTGGGATTATGAGGGAGAGAATAACTAGAAAAGAGTCTTACCTGAAGTGGTTGATGATACCTGTCTCATTCTAAAGTTAGAAATAGACACAGGAGAAAGTGAATTTCCACAGTTGAAATTGGGAAGGCAATGGGCTGTGTCAAATACAAAAGGGTGAAACAAGGACAAAACAAGCAAAAGTGGTAACTTTAAGACAGAAGGAGCTAGTTAAGAATCCAGGAGAAGAGGAGCAGATTAGGTGAGGGGTAAAAAATTGTGGGTGGAGTGTCTCATTGCCTTTGGAAAAGCTCTCTCCAGTATTGAGAGATACTGCCTGGTGATGCCCGGTACTTGTCTGAAAGCAATCCATGGCCCCTTGAAGAGCACAGAGCTGGTTAGGCAATTTTTCAGCATTGTCTGGGAACCCTTGTGATGTTATCTTAAAAGGAAGGGGCCTTCTGATGAGCACCTTGGACCCTGCCCTCCTTCCAAATTCTCTGGGATGTTTCTGAGAGTCAGTTGGTGATATTGGAAAGAAAGGAAACATGTGATTCTCTGGCACCTCTTTTTGGGGGGCCATTTGAAGGGCAAAGTCATGACAAGTTGGCCGTAGAGTCAAGAGTCATTCACTGTTTGTAGCCTGTATACAGCTAATGTGTCTCTTGGAAATGATTCCATTCTCCTATCTGATGTTGTATGACTGTCCCATTAATCAGGGTGTCTGTTCTTTAAAGTTCCCTTAAGGTTTGGACTCATGACCTTTTGAGGTGCAGAGATCAGCAGTTCTGAAAGGTGCAGGGTTTCCCACTCAGGGTCCTAAATGCATTCTTAGTCCTATTTTAACAAATATACCTCCAGGCTGCTTAACTCAATAAAAGTTCACTTGCCATGTATGTTAACCGAAGGAGAGTATGACTCACAGATCAACAGCATTGATATTGCCTGGGAGCTAGATAGAATTTATGCTCTAGACCCATCCCAGACAAGTGCATCGACAACTATATTTAGCAACCCCCCATACCATCCCACTGAAGGACATCTAAGCACATTACTACTTGGGCACCACCACCCAGACTTTACCAGTATCCTTGTGATGGGTAACAAGATGGTTTCTAAGAGTCAGTCTCATGAATTAGAAGTTGGAGAGGTAAATGGAGGCAGTCTGACCTTCTGTGAAGCATTGGATTATGCAGAACCATGTAGTCTATCCTTGAAATCCCAACATACAGGTAGGTGCCAAGGGCTCGGGTTACTGGAGCTAACTTTTACTAAGGCAGTGTTCAGCTTGGTTCCTAAAGGACAGAAGCCAGGGCTACTACTGATTTTTATTTCTTAACTGGCATGTTTGCCAGGCAGCACTGCCTGGACATGAGGGTGGGAAGAAGGGGGACTAATCCAGGAACTAAATTCTATTATCAAAGGAAAAAAATCCAGCACTGTTTTTCCCCGCACATGGCCCCCCCAAAGAGATAACATTAAGGGGGTGACTACTGGCCCTTTATTATTCTAGCCTTGGTAAAGCTGTTTTGTTCACCCCCACACCTATGTTCAAGGTTAATGCTGTGTTATTTTCTCGCTGCAGGCCTGTACTGAGTGCCACAGGGAATGGCATTTAGCAACGCCAAGCAGGAGAGGCAGAGAGAGCAGCATTAACTCCGCCTGGAAATTGGCTGAGTTGGAGGGAAGGAGATGTGTGTTTTTCTGGTGTTAACTGTGAAGAAGGGGAAAGAAGCAGGTGCTCAGGGTGCCAGCGCGGCTCCTTCTCAGGAGCCGGGAACATGGAGACTGCTACCGGGCTGCTTTGTGCTCTGGAGACTGTTCTAGAAGCAGTGTGGAGAGGCAGAAGAGATCTTGCCTTAGAAGGATGAGGGCACTTGGGAAACAGCATGACTGAGTGAGGGGTTTGGGTTGAACAAAAGGGGTGAGTGAGATGCTCTCTTAGCTAGGTCTTCACTTGAATTGAGATAGTTGACTGTGCTCCTACCTCTAGCCTTCCACCCTGGGTGGGACTCTGCTAAGCATGCCTGGCTGCACCCCATGGGCCATGGAAGTCAGAAACAAGCCTCACACAGAAAGGAAGAACTGGCCAGTGCATCACAAATCTGAGCCGTTCTTCCCAGTCAAAACTACACCTTCCCTTCCTTTAACAGACCCATGATTTCCCCCTCAATATTCAATCTTCCTTCTCTACTAACAAACCCAATTTGGTTTTGGGTAGAAAGACACCAAGGCAAGAGGTACAGTTGACAGTCTTCCTTGCAAGTCAGCCATAAGAAATCATCAGACATGACTGCTAGGAAAACCATTGGTGGGCAAACAGCCAAGGCCTCTTCCTGTATGCCAGTCTTCCATACGGCTGTCTGTCTGTCTGTCTGTCCATCTGTGTGTGTGTGTGTGTGTGTGCGTGTGTGCGTGCGTGCGTGCGTGTGTGTGTGTGTGTGTGTGTGTGTGTGTGTATGATCCTCAGGTGGTTAGTTATGGATAAAGTAAAGAACTGAGCAGTCCAGATGTTGGCTGAATCTGTCTACTTAGAATAGAATTTCTGTGTGCAAAACCATTTTCTTGAATCTTGTGTATGTAGTGGCTCTCAAGTTTCAGAGTCATACATGCCTTCTCTCTGCTTTCCATTTTAGGTTGGCTAGCAAGTTCCTTGGCTGTTCCAACTCAACTTGGAAGGCTCAATAGTTTAACCCAATAATATTTGGTCATTCATATCCCAATCCAGTACAGAAGGAGTGAGTGTGCAGATACCTTCCTGGGATGCAATAGTCTGTGTTCCCTATGTCTTGGACCTCCACTGGCTCCATGCACGGGATCATCCAGAAGGCACAGGATGAGATAACTGAGCAGGAAGGACACAGGGTAGCTTGTCCTATACCAGGCTCGATTGAAATGGATGCTGCTTTCTTCAAGGGTTATTGCCAGAATTCAGTTCCAGGGCTACAAAGCTGGCTGGAAAACGAGGTCAGCATATGTTCTTGGGGCAAAGGAACCAGTTCTGGTGAATGTATCTAAATTTTCAAAAACAAAAATAGAAGAAAAGAAAGAGAAGGGAAGAAGGAAATGGAAGAAGGGAAAAAGGGAAGGGGGCGGCAAGGCGAAAGGAGTAGGAAAGAAAATGGGAGAAGAGAAAATGAGGAAAGGGAAGAGAGAAAGGGAAATGAGGGAAGGGGAGGGTAGGGGAAAGGAGGAAAAGGAAGGGAAGTGAAGGGGAGGGGAGGGGAGAGGAGACGAGGGGAGGGAAAGACAAGTAACTGCTTATACTTCCTGGAGACAGAGAACATGTGTTCTGAGACACAGACCCTGCTAGGCAGTGGAAGGGCAGAACAGTGCCACCTGATTCTGGGCTGGCTTTGTGTCACCAGCATTTACTGCTTCCTCACTGCACACCTGCTGTGCTCGGACCACTATGACACTGTCTATGGGAAGCTGTCTGTGGCAGCCACTGTATGCCCACAGCCTCACCTGAGGCCAGGCCGAGAGATGCTGATCTGTCTGCCTAAGGTACCTGGCGCAGGAGACAGACAGTCCCAGATTGAAGTGAGATTCTTTCCCTGACTGACCTTGGGCAGACAGACAGCAGGCAATGGACTTGCCTCTTCTGAAATTTGACTCTCTGTTTTCTGATCTATGTCTCTCTCTCTCTCTCTCTCTCTCTCTCTCTCTCTCTCTCTCTCTCTCTCTCTCTCTCTTCTCTCTTTCTCCCCCCCCCAGAAGTTACATAAAGCACTAGCCCAGAGCAGAGCAGAGACTCAGTCACTGACAGCTGTTATTTCCACCTACCTGAGCCTCCCTTTAATTGGTTCTGTTGTCTGAGAGAAAGCTCCCTGGCTGCTTGAGCCCACAGCCTCCTCTGCTCCTCTGCTTCTGTTTCTTCTGTATCTGCTCGACACCATCACTTATACTACTTCCTGGACCTGCCAGACCCATATGCAACTTGATGCCTTTGTATATAAAGTTCTCTTTATTCCTAACAGGGTCTCCATTTCTAGCTACACATTAAACCAAAAGGGATTTCCCCACCTCAGAGGGGGGGGACTATTCTATGCATTGTAAGATGTTGAACACCACCTTTGACTTTTGTCTACTGGAAGCTAGGACTCTCTTGCCCGTGGTCACATAAATCAAAACATCTCTGTCCACTGCCGAATGTTGTGTAGTGGTAAAATTTCCCAAGGTGAGAAACATTATTCCTATGTCCTTCTCTCTCTTCTGTCTCTAGTAAACTCCTACATATACTTCAGCGCCCACTGGCAATGTCAATTCCCACTGGAACGCCTTCCCACCTTCTCCAGCAAGAATCAAATATTCATTGCTTTGTTTTTGCTTTCATGGTACTTTGCTTCTGTGTGGCACCTCCTACCAGATCACAGTCTTTGTGCCCACAGACTCGCTGATGTCTTAGTTGTTCTTTTTAATCCCCAGCTTCTGAGCCAATGTCTAGCATGGAGTAGATTATAAAACTCTTTAAGAAAGATAAACAGGAGCTAGGGAGATGGCCAGTTGGTAAAACACCAGCCTCACAGGCACATGGACTTGAGTTCAGTCTCCAGCACCCATTTCAAAAGCTGTGCATGGTAGCACAGGTTTATTCTAGCTCTGGGGAGGTGGAGACGGGGAGATCCTTGAGGCTCACTGGCTAGCTGCTCTAGACAATCAGTTTGCTCTGGGTCTGAGAGGCTCTTAAAAAGCAAGTGGGTGGTCACATCTGTCCTTCTGGAAAAAAAAAAGCAAGTGGGTGGATCCTGAATAACAGTAGGGGAGGTGGGCCTCCAGCCTCCACCTGCACACACACACACCATGCACACACACGTCATATACACACATACATGTGCCACACACATACAGTACACACACACCACATACACACATACACCACACACACACACCATACACACACACACCACACACACACCATACACACACCACACAACACACCATAAACACACTATACAACACATACCATAAACACACATACCCCCACACACATGCACACACATGCACACACACACACACACACATACCACACATGCTCACACGACACACACACCATCCACACACACCACACACAGATAACCACAGTGGAAATTTAGAAACGCTAACTGACTATATTCATGAATGTGGAGTGAGCATATCTGATGGCTAGATCACCAACAGAAAGCAAGTCAAGAGCTGCTGAAGACTTGGTTAGTTCACCGGAGCAGCTGCCGGACAAGGTCAAACGAACTGCCTGACACGCGTCTATTGCAGTTATTCAGGAAGGGGTCTAGTCTGGCTTTTGACAGCATGTTGCCATGACAACACTCTCCCTCCCTGGTTCCTGCCTGTCCCAATTGGACTTGCTGTTTCTCCACAGGCACTATGATCCCACCTCAGGGCCTTTGCATGGCCAACATGACCCCTCCTTCCTCTTAGACTCCTGCTCAGATAAGACCCTTTGTCTTCCAGATCTACACAATCAAATCTGCTCTGTACTCTCTGCCAGTCATTCGAGTTGGTTTTTATTTATAGCATTAAATATTTTTCTGCTTATCTAACTCCTGATCTCGCTGGAGTCCCATGGGGAGGGAGATCTTTGTTTCTGTTTTAGTCACTGCTGTATCTTGGTGCCAAAAGTAATGCACACAGTCAGCGCTCAACACGTGCTTGCCGGATGAATAAGTGGGTGAACAGATGGAGTTTGTCGTGAACAGGCCTTGGAATGCGGATGGGAGAGTGGCAGAAAAGGTGAGTGTGGACCTCTTCAATATGGACAGACTATAGCCCTCAAGCTGCATGGGGGACCAGGACTCCCGTCTCAAACAGTGGCAGGCAGAAGGGAAGGCAGAAGGGTTTACACTTGTCCTGCCACTTCTTCTGGGATAATTGTGTTAGGAAAGGTAATTGTAAGCCACCAAGTGCCATGGAAACACTTGTTAATACCAGGGCTGAGGCTCCAGTGGAGCCAGCAGCTTGCTCGGCTCCGAGTAGCAGCCAGCAGTTCTGAGGCTTGTCCAAAGCACTTGGTTTCTTGGAGCCCGCATCACAGTCTTCAGAACATAGTGATTCAGTGCCTTCTGTCAGAGCATCTCAAAGCATGTCACCAGCCGTCACCCGGCCGGCATCCTCAGGAGGAGGTGGCACTGAACAGCAGGTGCTTGGTCAGTTTACTTCTGAATCATTAGTCCTTGGACACACATGACCTTTTCAGCTTCTGAATGGTTCTTTTGCTTTGGTGTTTGCCGTGCCATTTTCTCTCATGGTCAGGAATATTGGGAGGGGTGCTCCTTTCTGACTCCCCATATTGTAAATCTCTGCTCACCAGTCATTGTGGAGGGTCACTGCTCCATTTGGCTATGGAAGGAGGTGCTGGGATATAGGCAGCCCTCTGTTGCCAAGAGGACCAGCTCTAGCTGCGGCTTCCCTTCCCTGAGATTCAGCAGTTAAGGTAGGGTATGTGCAGAGGGGATGCGTTGGGTTCTCCTCTGCTCTTGTGCAATGCTTTTTTGTATCTGCCCTGCTTTCTCCACTTCCGGGCAGGCTGTGTTCTCAAAAAGACAAGGCAGGAGAGCTGCAGCTAGGAGGGAAAAGGACCAACTATGCTCATGGGACAGCAGAAAATAGGATCCATTCAGGACAGTGGTGAGTCACATAGGCCTCACACATTTTCCCCAAAGGAAGGTAGCAAGATTAATTCACACAGACTCTGGAATCAGCAGAAATCTTCAGGTATCTGAGCCATTCCCTGAGGAGGCTGGCTTCTTCTAAGGTGAGCACAGCGTTTTCTTGCTATGATGGTCTCGGATCTAGGAAAATGTTTCCATTCGTGAAAGCACTGCCATATCTTGGGGTGGGAGGATTGGTCTTTTTTCTATTGATGTAATAACGATATGTTAGGGGTTAGACACTTTATAAAGGAAGATGGCTTAGTCCACACATCTAGAGTGAAGAGCGTGATGCTGATGTCTGCTTGGGTACAGCGAGAGCCTTCTGGCACCATTGCAACATGACTGCAGCGTTGTAGTAGGAGCGAGTAAATTCTGGGGAGCCAGGGAATTGGGGGCCATGTCTACTTCTTTTGCTGCTGTTAGTAATTGACCATCACAGAAACTAACTTGGATTTTGTGAGAACCGTATCAACCTATTCTGAAAAAGTTGCCCCGATCAACCTAATACTCTCCCACGAGGGCCCACCTCTTAAGGATTGCACTCTCTCTCAAAACTACCACACTTGGGACCAATTTTGTAATGCACATTTGTTTCAGGGACGAGCTTAACCTTATCCAGTCTGTAACAATGGGCACATCTTACACAGTCCTATCCATCCTAAGCACGTGCGGACCACTTTTCTAGCGCCTGCAGGGTTGGGGAGCTGCATCTTCACGTTGCTCTTCAGAGCAACAGCTCTGAAGCTAGCATTGCCAAAGACTAGGTCCCACCACCTCTAGGGCCACCAGCCACTGAGCATCTCTGTGGCTATTGGGCACTCAACACAGATCAGTGGAGTTAAAGGTGAGCTAGCAGACAGTGTGATCCGTATAGGGAAGCAGCCTGGGTTGACGTGAGTGGGCAGCTGCTTCTGCCCAGGCCCTGGGGCATGCTTGCTGGGCAGTACAGGCTGGGATGTGGATACTAATGCAATCTGGATCCTCACTTTGCCTTAAAATGTAGAGACCAGAGAAATCCAGAAGGAGACTGGATGGCCTAATAAGCAAAGAAGACTCCAAGAGAGGTGTGCATGTGCGTGTGTGTGTGTGTGGGGGGGTGATTTCCTGGCAGATGGATTATCTGACTTGTTCAGTGGGCCTCCCTATTCTGCGGCCAGCCCCATCTTCTTTGTCCTCTGGCTGGCCCCTTTCAGCCTGCACACAATCCATGGCCCTGCCCTCCTCAGCCCCTCTACCTGCTCCGAAGCTCTCTCCCGCTATGCCTTTTGATGACTTCTCCTTAGTTGCCACGAAGAAGTGCTCGTATCAGCAAACAGATGGCGGCTGAGGCATGTAGCATAAAATATATTTATCAAGGCAAACAGCTGTAGCCCATTTCATTCTGCAGATTTCTATTAAAAGTTCTCCAGAGCTCTAGGCGCTCCGAGGCAACAACCTGAGTGCAGACCAGGAGGCATGGCTTTGTGTGACTCTTCTCCCCATTTCTTTCTTCCAAGGCCAAAGAGAAAGCAGCTGTCTCCAGTATTCTTCTTGGCTGCTTCTCATTAAAACCCCACAATGGCACTGGCAGCCTGGCCTCTCACATGGACTGGACTTGTATTTTCAGGGGCCAGGATGAACAATTGTGATGGGCTGACTATGACAGGGCCACTGTTGGGTGCCGAGCCGGGCTTTGAGCAGAAGGAGGTCTACTTGGAGGAGACACCGAGGAATCCCCTGTCCCTAGCTCTTTTCTTACTGTTTTTCTTGTGGTGTTTTGGGGGTTGTTGCAGTGCCCCTCATGGTGGCTTCAGAGAGCTCTGACCTAAGTGTTGGGCTACTGTGTGGGATCTAGTCCAGGCTCTGCTATGCATCTATTTACTTTGAACTTGGGTGGATCCACTTCACTGGTCTGGGCTCTGTTTACTCATGAAAAGGGTGATAATGGATTTAAAAAGCAAGCTCAAGTCTCTTTCGTGGTTGGAAAGGTTGCACAGACATGAAATGATCAGCTGTAAACCAAATCAAGGTACCCAGTGCGTGCTTTTTCTGAAGGCGGGTATGGTTAGTCTTAGTACAGGAACTCATAAAATGTATTGGGTTTAATGGAAACTTCTAGTTTGAGGTCTCAGAGATGAAATGTCTACTAATATTGCAGCCAGCTCTGATTCCTGCGGTAACCATGAAGAGGTATACAGGGTGAGGTGGGAATCCGCGGAAACCGATGCTCACCATGCAGGGGCCAGTGGGAAACTGCTAGCTTTTGCATCTTTTCAAGGATGAGGAAATAAACAACCGGAGGATGTCCTATGTATTCCTGTAGGGACTTCGCATCACCATGGGGATGCTGCAGTCAGCTGACAAGGGTAAAAAGCTAACTGCACACCTTCATAGCTCTGAGACCCATCTTATGTTATTTAGCCAAACTTCCTTTTTACATCTTGATTAGGTTAATTTAATTATGCCTTTCCGGCATCTCAGTTTCCCCTACCACAAACTGGCAATACAAATAATACTAAGCCCAGAGAGTCGTTGTGAGGATTAAATAAATGGGTCTGAATAATTAATCCTGAATCATGCCTTATGTAGAGTAAGCATTCAATAAATGTTAACTGCTCTTTATGGAGATGACCTTCCAGCTTTGGTGGATGGGCGCAAGGCAGGAGAAGTGTGCTATAATGGAGGGGGTTTGCGATGCTAGCATTTACAAACTGCTGGCAAGTGTCACAAGGCCGATCTCCTCCACTGAGCACATTGTCACATGACTTTTGCTTGCAGCCAAGATGGCATACTGAAAATTCCTCCCATAGATGATACTCTTTTACACGCATCATCTAATTGGATCCCTCAGAGGGAAAGAGGCAAGCGGAGCCTTCCTTATTTCACAAAGCAGAAGTATGACTTCAAGGAGGTTATATAATTTGTTCAAAGTCACCCAGCTGGCAAGTGTTCATGTTTAAGATACTCAATTCCCTTGACAGTGGTCTTTCTGCTTGATGGAGTTACTTTTCCTCATGGGAAATGGTTTCTTATGATTGTGGATAATTACCACGCTCCAGCCATGGTAAGTGTTGAGTTTGGGCCTTCATAAATTTACTCAAACTATAACTTCAGGTGTTTGCTTTAACACTGATTTCTGGGACAGGATCCAAACTCCTAAATCAGGATTTACAGAAGAAAGACACTGTAGTTTGTATATTTCCCAAGGATTCTGAATGATTCTGTTGATCAGGATGAGTTGGGGAATGCTGGCCCAGAGAACCTAGCTTTGTGTTCAGATCTTATCTTAGATGCCTAAGGGACATCTAATAAGGTCAGGAGAAGGCTGGGGCACTCTGTGGTTGCTAGCTCACAGGACTATATTTGTCAAATATTTACAAACAAGGTACTTTGTCCAGTCTTGCATGCTGGGTCAGCAACACTGCCTGGGAAAATAAGACACAGTCAATGATGAGAGCCTTGGAGCATTTAGGGATTTCAAACCACTAATGGGGCTTGCCCAAGTGCCCTACTTCTAAAGTTAAAGTGCTAGTGTCAGGTGAGGATATAATTTCTCATTATTGGTGAGATCCTGTTCCGCCCAATGCCGTAATTAGCTTTAAGCTAATAGTGGTCGATGAAATTCTTTGGGAACATCCAAAGAAGATGGGGTAAGATGCTGAAAGCTTGAAGTACAGAGCTTGTGCCCGGTCTCAGGAAGCCTTCGCTTCAGGAGGCGAGATTGACAGCTATGGATACAAGCCTGGGAGATGTAATTCAGGACAATAACAATCCTATAATCACAGCACTGCAGGCTACATTTGGCTCTTCAGTTAGTCTTATTGACACTTTTTGTGGGAATCTCTGCACTCACCCTGACCTGCCCAGATGCTTTCAGCTTCTGCCCTTTGGCTCGTGCTGTGTGATGGGCAAGCTGTCCACCAACCTCTACCTCTGTCTTGGAGTTAAGTTCACATTAAGTCCTCCCTAGTAAAGCAAAACTAGTCCCAGTTCTTTTCAGAGAGGCAGACAGGCCCAGCCTCCGAAACATCTGTAAGTTCTTTGCTCCCATGTCATGATTCACATGCTATGTGTTCTTTCTCGTTACCTTACTGGGATCTAAGTGTCTCAAAGCCATCTAGAGATGTCAGCACAGAGTTAACTTGCAGGATTTAGTAGACAATCATATAGTATAGCAGGAACTTATTTGTGGAGAACATGTTTTGAGGTCCAGGCTCTAATTCTCGAAGTGGTCTGCCTTCACTGGACACTTGAGGTCAGAAGACATCAAACTCAAGGGAGAGTGGTGTACTTTTGCTAGTCTTGAGTCTATGCAAATCAGAGTTTAGAACGGTTGCTAGGAACTCATCCATCCCTGTCTCTTAGGTCTGCTTTCTTGCCACCTTGACTTTCTTCTTAGGAAGGTTGCCTTTTGCAGTGAAGGACAGAAGTGATGTTCAGCATCCCTGGGCTTATGTCCTACCTGTTCAGACCTCTCAGAGGAAAGAGAACTCCTTTTCTAGGAACACTGACACAAATTCAAGGCCAACTATTCGTCATGAATTTGCTTAGCCACTTCTGAACTGAAAGGTCATGAGCCCCTCCTCGAATCAGGGAGAGGGAACAGGTGTAGACTCTCATGCAGAAGAGAAGGCGGGTGGATGCTAAGCAGGCGCAAACAGCAGATGCCCAAGCCAGGGTTGTTTAACTTTTCCTGGGAAAATACTCCACCAGCAAATTATGTTCTTTAACACTGATTTCATTTCTGATGCTAAACAGGCATTGTAAAAAAAATGCATGCATTAGTCATAAGATAAGTCATTCCCCAAGCTTGTGAAGAACTCAGGGCAGCTTGTCTATGGAATATGCACCTCAACTCACAACCCGTGCAAATTTATCCTACAGAAGTCGTCGAGGCGTGCGCAAGGAGTCAAGGATGTTAACTGCAGCATCTAGCTAAGAAGAGCAGCAAATTCTAAAATAACAGATGACTATCTCAAATAGAGTATGGGTTAGACACCTTGCAGTGCAGACGTTAAAAATGATGCTCCTGAAATGTACTTGATATAGAAAAAATGCTCAAGGAGTTATGATATGATGTTAAACAGAAATGCAAAGCACTTATATGTTGTAATCCCAAATTTGTGGGAATATGCATAGCTTTAGTAAAGGCTGGGAAGAAACACTCAGAAATGTTAAAAGTTCTGGGAGTGGTAAAATTACCAATGGATTTTTCTTTCCTTTATATTTTTCTGTTTCCCAAATATTTTCCCCCAAGAATGGTATTATTTCAAAAACACATTTTGTAGTTTTTATATGCATGCTTCTGCATCTGGGCAACTAGAAACACATTGCATTGAATTTATGGTGATTGCAAAGTGGGATGGTCCATCTTTTTAGGGGCTGAGCCCAGAACAGACTCAGAAAGAAACTTCATGGCTTGCTCATCCAGACTAGACAAGAGGGCACCTCAGCTTCCATTTCTCCTGGCGTGGCCTAGCATGGGACCCTGCTACTTCTGTGTGGTGAGGAGGTGGCCTGGATGCTGAGTCAACCTGCAGGGCAGGTAGATAAGACAAGGAGAGAGAGAGAGAGGGAGAGAGGGAGAGAGAGAGAGAGAGAGAGAGAGAGAGAGAGAGAGAGAGAGAGGATCGTTCCCCGTCAGAGGACTGCAATAAAGGAGCATATGTATCAACTAAAAAAATTCCTTGGCAACAAAAGCTTTTTAATTGAACACAGTCTCTCCAGCCAACTTATGTAAATTCTATCCCAATTTTGGGCATCTATTTTGAGCACAGAGAAAAGCGGTATGAATCTTGCCCTAAAATTGTGCTCAACAGAAGGGGTGACGCCATATGGATGCCATGCTATGGGAGCCTGTCACCTGCTAACGGCTATGAGAAATTACAGGTTCTAATCGCTTTCCTGCTGGCTAAGGAGCCCTAGTGGGTGGGAAATCACTTAGGGCATCAAAGTAGAAAGTGACAGGCGAATACTCTCCTGGGCTCTTGTGGCCACAGGTGTGGCAGGATGAGAGGAGAGGGGAGCAGTCAGCTTTGGGTGGGAGAAGCGCCTCCCACCCTCTCTTTTCACCAGAGAGGAGGGAGCAGAGTTCCTTCTTAGGCCACTGACACCTGCCACTTCAGGTTCAGCAACTACCCCAGTGAGGAGGCAGCGGGACCCTTTGGTGAGTGCAATGGCCTACGTAATTATTCCACAGAGAAGCTGAGAAGTAGGAGAGGGATATATCCAGCTTACTGTGTCCATCAGAGGGGCACATGGGGCCAGAGATACAGAGTAACACAAGGCCTGCTGCCCTTCCCACTACCCATCACAGCTACGTTTCAGGAGGCTGAGTTTTGTCACATGGCCACTACTTCCTGTCATGGGATCTTTAAGCCAGAGAGCACGTTATGACTGGAGGGGATACAGGTTGCTGGGTTTCACACTTTAGGTAGCTTCAAATAAGAAGAAAAGGTCTGGAGACCTTTTACTAAAGAGGGTTTTTTTTTAACCATAAATAAAATGATTGTTAAATACAATTCAGGAAAAAAGATGTAGACACATTTTCTACTTGCTTTCTATGTATACCCCAATCCCAGTCACTTGAGTTCACAGGCCAATTCAATTTCTCAGGTTTGGTCTTTCCCTTTCCTTGGTCCTAATGTAGAGCTAAGAGCTTTGTTGGCTTGAGCAGACGGCCTCAGGATGGAGCAAGTTGTAGGGTGCCTGATGATGGGCCCCTCTGTTGCCTTTTTTAAAAAGTCCTAATTCAGAAAAGACAGAGACTGTGTCCCTAGGGCCTGTTAGAGTACCCAACACAAAACCAAGGGTAAGAGATCTGCTTAAATAAAGGTTTCCAGAGATTTCATGGGTCCTGCCTGCAGTTGTTTGAGAAAATAGAGCATAGGAGGCCAGCATGCCTGGCTGGCCTTAGACAGCGGTGGGTGCAAGCATTGAACCAACAGGCTGGGAAGCAAGGGTGCTTGACAGACAGCAAGTGATGGACTAAGTCAGTCATTCCTGTGGGGTGTTCACCGATCTGCATTTCCTTTGCCTGGATGAAGAGCATGTGGGTTCTGTGGGGGAAGATATGCTATCTAAACAGCCTACCTGGTGCAGGACACTTATTATCTTCCCTCTTTCTCTCCTTCCCTCCCTTCCTCCTCACATATCCCTCTCCCCCCTTTCTCTACCTCTCCTTCCTCTTACTTCTGTTTCCATTCATTCTTCCTTTATTTCCTTCCTCCAGTTACCATATGTATTCACTGAAAACATACTGTTCTCTAAATACCAGGATCATGACTTGGAACACCGGAAGAAGGGGTGAGACACCCCTGACTTGAGGGAATTTGCAGGAAAGAGACAAGCGCAACAACGTTAGATTGTGGGCATAGAAGCACTGTAAAGATTTATCAGGGAACTTCTACATTTGATTGCCAAGGCCTAGAAACAGTCAGTGGGCTCCCGTGATGACTTATGAGTGTGTGTGCTTGTGTATGCACGCGTGTGTGTGTGTGCCCATGAGCATTCACATGTGTATGACGACACAAGCAGAGACAGAAACAGCCATACAGATTAGGGGAAGTACTAACTCACTCAATGCAATCTTGGGACAGTTGTAACTTACTAGACAAGTCATCTGTGACACTCCCTGTTTCCAATAAAAACCTGAGAAATGGATTGGGAGCACTTTCTACAGCTCCTGCCCATCAGAAATGATCAAAACTGGTTATTGGTAGTAATCCTGCTTTCTCTTTCTTAGTTTTTAAAAGGTCTCTTTTTGGGGGGGGGTTAATTATGTGTGTCTGTGTATGGGTTTGTTCATGTGAGTGCAATGACTTCTCAAGCCAGAAGAGGGCATCAGATTCCCCTGGCGCTGGAGTTGTGAGCCCCCATGCTGCAAACTGAATTTGGGTCCACTATAAGAGAAGTATGTACACTTAATGAAGGAGCCATCTCTACAGCCTGCAGTCCTCTTAAGAACTGCCACCACCACAACCACCATCACTATCACCATCACCACCACCACTACCACCACCACCATTGCCACCATCACCACCACCACCACCACTACCACCACCATTGCCACCATCACCACTACCACCACCATTGCCACCATCACCACCACCACCACCACGACCACCATCACCATCACCACCACCACTACCACCACCATTGCCACCATCACCACCACCAGCAGCAACAGGTTGGTCCTGTCTAGTCCAGGCTGGACTGCAGCTTGCAATCATCCTGTCTTCACCTCTCCAGGACTAAGATTACAGGTGTACACCACTTCACCTGGTTTGCTATTGTATCTTACACACCGTTCACTTCAATGAATATTTAAGGTAAAATAGACACTGTATCAGGCCATAAAGAAATGCATTCTCTTTTGGTTTCGTTTGTTTGAGACAGGGTTTCACTATGTAGCTTTGGCTGGCATGGGCTCACTGTATAGACAAGGCTGGCCTGGACTTCACAGAGATCTTGCCTCTACCTTCTAAGTGCTGGGATTAAAGATGTGTGCCACCACACTGCCCCAAGAAATAACATTCTTAAGTACAGAACAATATATGTGCAAAAGTAAAAATATGAAAACTGAAAAATATAGTGGAAAATAAGGAATGCTTATAAGAGTTAGGAGAGTTGCCAAAAGGGTTTTAAAGGATGAATAGGAGTTTATCCTAGGACAAGGAGCAAGAGGGAAGGATACAGCAGGTAAAGGAGTTGATCAACATGGAGTAACCAGGGAATTGCCAGAGAACAGATGAGAAGATGGAGTGGCAATTGTTGAGGATGAAAAGGTTGTCAGCAGTGGAATAACATTTTAAACAAATCACCCACAGTGAGGAGCCACCGGCTGCATGTTTCTATTATCAGACTCATCCAACTGTATTGTAAGCTATCTGCATTTGTCTCCCTGCAGGATCGTGAGCTCTGTGGATGAAGAGATGTCTCTTATTATTCTTTTTACCCCTGGTGCCTGGCAAACACTACGTACTCAATATCGGCTGAATGACGATTAGGATCCGTTTCCTGAGGAGCCTGGACTTTGCTGTGGCCATGTTGCCCCCTCTCTTCTGGAGTCTTTCCTTGGGGGATACCGAGTGAATGTTCTTGAGTCTGGTGAAAAGGAGGCCAGGGCAAACCACTGGCTTCAGAGGAAGACATATTTTTATTTTCAACTCATCAGTAAGGTCTTATGGGGTGCCAATCTGGGAAGACTATGGGATCATATTCTCAGTGTTGTTTTTTCCCAAACAAGGATAACTTTGCTGAAAGGGTTGCCTTGGGGGGTTTATCTGGACTGAAATGGCTATGTGAGCAAATGGGGTCTGAGGCCTGGCTAAAAGCAGCTTCCTTGGAGACAAAATGACATTGAAATAAAAGGAGACAGGCTGTCAGTCTTAGGGACCAGCTTTGACACCGAGAACCTTGGGAACTGCAGGAAGGACCCACTGCCGCCACCACCTTGCAGGCAGAAGTCACCACTGAATTTCTGAGCTTGCATGTTGGAAAGTGGGGATCTGAGAAACTGCTGTATCCTGCTGCACCCCGCACCCTCCTCCCCACACACACCAGGACAATTTCCAATGCTGTGGAGAATGTTTCCTAGACACCTGAGGATTCTGCCCAAAGAGATGAAGTTCCTCAGAGGCAAGGAGGAAGCAGTTTCTCAGCTGCTCACATGTTGTCAGCGCCCCTGTAGTTCTTGGTGGATGCCCCTCAATTGCTCATTGGGTTGAAGGAATGAAAATGGCAGCAGAAGTCTGTGTATAGCTTACTGGGTACCAGATGCTGTCTGAGAGCTTTTTCTATGTTGATCCATTTAGTCCCCAACAGCAAGCCCACGAGTTAGGTGCTGCAGTGCATGGATGGCAAGGATGATGGAGATGAAGCCCACTGATCATCTCTGGACCCCGGATTGTGATGTGCCAACCCCTGGGTCTTTCTCCTGGGTTTTGACAGGGCAGCTTATGGTGGAGATACCACTGTTATGGTTGTTTTTCCCGCTGTGTGCTAGGCAGGGCGGGTTATCTACCAGTCTGCTCTGAAGTTTACGGCTGTTGCGCACACAGCTGCAGCCAAGCCAAGCAAGTCTCAGTTTCCCAGTGGCGTGATCCACAGTAAACATCGCTTCTTTCCTTGAAAGCGAGGCCCTCTCTGAGCTGAGCTCTGGGGCTGAGTGTATGCTGGAGCCTCAGAGGAGGGCAGGACACCCTAGGCAGTTAGTGCAAGCACAGCTGCTATCCTCACTGGGGAATGGTCTCTTAGTAGCATCACTGGCTGGCAGCTGAGAGTCAGTTCTCTCCTGGGCTTTACTACTCCAGGACAAGTGCCTCCCTAGGCCTGGTGGGCAGCAAGGCGTCAGGGGGAAACTGCAGGCTTTGTGTCTTCCGCAAGAGTGCAGCAGAGCCTGGGAAGGCTTGGGCCACCTTTGTTTGGCATGCATGCTCTTTCGCTGATGCTGACCTCAGTACCCTGATCTCACCCAGCTGGACTGCAGCAGTGTGCTCAGATCCCATTAAAGTCCCAGCCAAACAGGGAAGTTATGTGCTCCTGAGGAGCTGGCAACACAGGACCACATTTGCTCTAGCGTGCATTGGTTGTTTCATTTCACAGCTGGCACAGAGGTTTAGAGATGGATGGGCTTGCAAGATGATTTGTTCCAAAGGTTTTAAACTAGGGAAAGAGAATCAAAGAACTGGCTAGACAGCACCATGTTGCCACGCATTTGCTAACTTCCTGTCTGTTGCTTATTTCAAAATATCATTTTGCTTCCCAAACAAAAACTAATCTCTCTAGCAGTTGGCTTTATTTGGGATCACTGCCCTTGGTTATCAGTGTGGAGAAAACTAGAAGGACCCAGAAGTCTGGGCTTTTCTGTAAAGGAGGTCACCTTACCTTGGGTTTGCTACCTGAATAGAGACCAGCCAGAGAATGGTGTCTCTAGAGTCGTTGACAACACTGAAGGTCAGAGGGTCATGAGGCAGCCATTTCCTTACATGTGGGGTAGCCCTGGACAATGAGTTTGTTTCTGACCGTAGGGTCTCTGTAAAATGTCAAGAATACTTGCTATGTCTGTTTTTCTCAGTTCAATCAGCAACAGACAACAGTCAACAACAGCCAACAACAGCCAACAGCCAACAACAGTTAACGACAGTCAACAGCCAACAGCCGCCAACAGCCAACAACAATTAACAACAGTCAACAACAGTCAAGGACCTGGCATGAGACACTCGTCTGGAATGTTTTCATGTTCGGTCTTATTGTACCCTCAAAATCTTCAAATAAAATTAATGAGATGGGCCTGATTACAAGTTCCAGTGTGCAGAAGAAGAGAGTCCATGGTTTCAAGAGCTCACAGTTCAGATCTGGACCTTAGGGAGGATGCCTTCTGACTCTGCACTGGCCTTTTTGCTCTAGGGCTCTGTTTTGAGTGCATACATCTGGCTGAAGAGACAGATACCAGCAAAGGGTGGTGACAGTCTGTGACTGGGCTTTTAACTTGGGAAGGTTCATTTGTCTCTGAATGGATGAGCAGAGAAGTCTGGGAGGAGAGATCTCTGACTTGGTAAGCCACAGTAGCTTCCCAGTGGCAGAATGCCTTATGTTGAATGGTGCTCCAGACATCCAGACACATTAAGATGTGTTTAAAAGACTAGGAGATGTGGATTAGGTCATTGTAGATAGAGGACCTACAAATTGTTGTGTGCGACCAAGTAGGCATGGGGCGAGGGGTACTAGGAGAAACAGACCAGAGTCTGACCTCAAAGTCTCCCATAGGAGCACTCTATATCCTAAGGAAATAGGGAGCTATGGATATTCTTAGTAGGGAGTGACATCATTAGATTTGAGTTTTAGAAAAATCACTGCCTGTCTCATAAGATTTCTGCAGGAAACAGGCTCAGCCGACTCATGAAACCGTTACAGATTGTAGCTAAGCACGAAGTCAAAATAGCACACATGGCAGCTAATTAAAAGTGTCTCCAAAGTCCCTACTTGAAGGTCTCTGTCTCTGCTACCTGAGACCCAGCCCCATTTCCTGGCCTCATTGTAGACTCAGTGCCCAATCTGAGTGCCACTTTTGGAGCTGTGGCCTGGACTGGGGCAGAACAGGACAGAGGGAACCAGGTAGCTGCTGCTCATATCTCCTGGCTCCCCTGTTCTTGGCTTGAGAGCCTGATATTCTGACCTGCAGGCAAGGGCATCTTTTGTCTGGGCTCCCATGCATTCTGGGGGAGACTTCTCTGCTGGCCTACTTGCTGAAGGTGGATATACATCTCTGTCTAATTGAATTCTCATCTTTTCAAAAGTATATTTTTGTGCTGTTGCCTAGAGGCATTCAGGTAATGGGTGCATTTTTAATAAAGCCAATAAGTAAATAACTGTATTCTCTCCCTGGGAAATCCAGAGGGACTCGTCTGCTATTGTATTATGAAACTGCTATTGTGGGGAAGGAGGATAGAAAACTTTCACACACCTGGACTTTCAGATTGATTCTAAGGGTCATTATCAGGACAGAAGAGTCTCAGCTTTCACCAAATGCAGGTACAAGTCACCTGTGGGACTTTCCTACCCCCAGACACCTGTGGGTTGACACGTTGGCAGCTAACCCCCTCTAGTGTTGGTTTAAATAAGTATCTGCCGCAAGAGAACAGGCCCGCAGGTGTGGATGGTAAATCTTTGAGTGGGTTCTGTTCTCTGTTCCTCCCGTGTCTCAGACACACAGGTATGTGACCAGAGCTCTGGATTTTTTTAATTTGGGGTTCCAAGGGGACACCACCACAGCGTTGGTCATCTGCTCCTGGTTATTCTGCTCTACTCAAGGTGTCTGTGTGTATCCTCAGATTGTCTGCCTCTCTGTTCTCCCCACACTGTGATGCTGTGATGTTTATTCTTGTCACAACTCTTGAGACTGTCATTCATTTTTCTAGATTCCTTCTGCTTCCTCTCTAATCCTTCATGTTCCAGGTCAATTTTCCTCTTCTTTTTGTCTCACGCCGTAATAAGCTCCCTTGCCTTCAAATCCTCTAGCATTTAGGGCACTGACATCTTAAATTTGTGACTTGCCACCTAGGCATGTATGCTTTCATTTAGCTTTTGTGTGTGTGTGTGGGTGTGTGTGTGTGTGTGTGTGAGAGAGAGAGAGAGAGAGAGACAGAGAGAGAGAGACAGAGAGACAGAGAGACAGAGAAAGAGACAGAGACAGAGGCAGAGGCAGAGAGAGGTATGTTTCCATGTGTGCATGTTATGTGTGTGCATTTGTGTAAGTGTTAGGGGTCAGAGGTCAATGTCACATATCTTCCTCTATCACTCTCCATCTTACTATTTTGTGACGAATTCTCTTACAGACTGAGCAAGCCCCAAGGAGTCCTCCCATCTCACATCCCCAGTACTGGGGCTTCAGGTATGTGCTGTTGAGTCTGCATTTTCACATTGAAATCAGCCCTCAGGTCCTCATCCTTGCACAGCAAACGCCGTTATTCGTGGAGGCGTCTCTCAACCCCTGCCTCCCAGTCTCGGCAGCCCAGCCCGTATTTAACTTCGCGAGGCTACAATAAGATCTCTGTGGGTGAGATGTTGACAGGAGTTTCACACATAGGAAATGTCTAGCCTCACCTATCACAGGAACTTACGGCCTGCAGCAACCTGAATTGTTAACCCTTGCCACAGAGCAATACTATATCCAAGGGTTGCTTCTCTCTCTCTCTCTCTCTCTCTTGTCTTGTTTGAGCTCTTGCTGTCCTTGGTGATGAACAAGGCTTATTTTCAGAGCTATGTCCTTGCTCACTGTTTTACACTAAATCCAGCCACTTGTATGAAACCATAGGAAGTGAGCATAGCTGTAACAAATAGCGAAGCCCTCCTTAGGGAGAAGCTCACAGAGCCTCGCACCTCATCCACTAGCTTGGACCCATTTTAGAAGGGTGACAGTTGAGGCAGCCTAGCTTCTGGACTTCGTAGAAGCCAAGGAATCCAGCTTCACAACCTGGGAGGTGCTTACTGTTCCTTTCTGGACCCTAAACTTTTACCTCTCGTGTTTTGCTAAAGGGAGTAGGCCCATTCGAAGGGAAAGAAACATGCTTTGGGACTGACTGGTTTATAGCTTGGCACAGGGCACTTACCTCACAAGCTCAAAGGTGAGGGTTCTACCCTTAGCTCTGAAAAAAAAAATCGGAGTGGTTTGAAAGAGAAGGTAGAGATTTTAGAATTAGTCTCAGATGAGCCCTGTTGGAACCCTTACAGAACTTTCCACTAAAACCCTTGGAAATGCTGTTGGCCACGGCTGTAGAAGCAAATGCATGTTTTCTCAAGCACGTTTGTCTAATATATGCCACCCCCATCCCCACCCCCCCGACCTATGACCTCTCTGCCACTTCAGCTCCATCTAAGTCCTTGCCCAGACATAATAGTGTCCCTCTGGATCCCCCTTTGCCTGTAGAACTTCCTCTGTTGAATCCCAAAGAAAGTGCCTGGGCGGATGGAAAGTGATTTATAATCCAGAATGCGGTTCCTTTCACTGTCGGTTCCGGTTTCCTGCCTCAGGAATCGCTTTGCATATTAGCGCCACATTGATGACATTCAAAACAGGTGCAACTGCCTATAGAACAGCTGCCTCGGCCCACTGAAAGCGGCAAGCCGAGACCCCGGGTGCGTGCACCTTCCTTCCGATAAGCTTCAGAGCAAGTAAAATCATCATTAAAGGAAAATTGACTTGTAGCGACGTGCAAGATTCCAGTCGTTGCATCTAACCACAAAGAAAGTGAGGCAGCCGCGGCCGAGGGAGTCTTCTTTAAAAATGTATTCAACAGAGCAAAGGCAGAGAATTGCCATCTCCAGAGAGTGGCACCACACAGCTTTCAGATGCCAAGAAGGCGGACAAGTGTTATCCTGCACAAGGGGGTCCCAGCCTACAGTGGGTACCTAGGAGGCAGCATGGTCCTGAAGGGTGTTTCCAGAGAGGTGTGGACGGGGGTGAGATCATGCTTTCAAAATACAAAAGGGTTGGGAGTTCATGTTAGGGAACAAAATGAACCCCAAGAAGCCCTGGAATATCAGGCTTGAAGCTGGTATAGCTGTCACTAGATCCCTTTTGATTTGGGGACCTGAGGGTAATTTCTAAAATGCCTTCCATTTAAGACACAATGACTTAAACAGTTTCATGAGAACTGGCTGGACCTCTTTGTAGCCCCCATGTGACTTATGTACACAATTCTGGCCTCCGTTTTTATCCCTACGCTATCATCTGCTGAGCACTTAGTCAGCAGCTAAGCACAGCACTTAGCGTGTCTTCATCAGGCATTCAACAGGTACAGATGTCCTTCATCCGGGTAACAAATGCTTAAACTGAGGATCAGGGCAGCAATGACCTGTCCTGAATCAGACAGCTGGTGGAAAATCAGGATACGAACACTAGCTGTCAATCCTAAAAGCGCTTAACCCCTCCTGCCTTTGTCTTTTATCAAAGCAACATGGAACTTACTTCGGAACCGTAAACGGAAAGGGAATAGGGCATTAGGCAGAGCATTCTGCTCAGGCACCTCTACAAACTGCAAAGGGATGTTGTAATATCTATAGGAAGGGAATCAGGGAGAAGCAGCCCTGAGAAATAAAGATGCCAAGTGTCTTCACAGCCAGAGATTGGGACAACAAGGGAGAGCACAACTCAAGCAGTCGGGCAAAAACTGAGTTGTAGCCTAGAAAATGTGTCAGGTTCCAGGCTAGGGGCCACAAAGGCATTCATACACAAAGACGTATACAGCACAGAGCCCCAAAGATCTTAACCTTTCAAGAGACAGCAAGAAATCTATGTGTGTGAAAAGGATGCTGTAGTTTATACGTGAACCAGAGGGACTTCCGCAGCAGCTTTAGAGAGGGAGGCAGAACTCCCTGTGGGCTGGGGTCTTCAGGGTGGTACCACAGAGAGGTAGGACTTCTGAAGTCCCCCACCCCGGGATGCCATCCACAGTATCATACTTTCTAAAGTAAGCCAGGCACAGAAAATCAAGCTCTATATTTCCCCCACTCACATATGGGATCTAAAATGTAGAACTACAGGCTGAGATGAGCGACTGCCAGAAGCAAGGAGAACAAGTGGGGAGAGAGGAATGGGGAAATGACTGGGACATGATCTACTACTGTCACATAGAAATTCAGCTGTGCTATGGCCAAGGTGTCAACCAATTGTGACATTGTGTTGTATATTCCAGAAGAACTATGAGAAAGAATTCTTGATGTTTTTAACTACAAAGAAATGATAAATGCTTTAGAAGGCTTTCTCTGACAAGAGCATTAAACAATATACACATGTCTGGAGCCATCATTTTATGCCCCGTAAGTGGATAAAATTTTCATGTGTCAACTAAAATATTAAAAAAAAAAAACATAAGCCATAGGCTCAGAAGCCTGATCAGGAGCCTTCTCTAGTAGCATGCTTGTCCATCCATTGTTGCTAGAAAATTTCTTGTGAACCTGACCTCCATGCTGCGTGGAGACGCTCTCCAACTCTCCCAAGACTTCTGTTGACCTGCTGGTGTTGCTAGGCAGACATTCCCCTTCTGTAGCCAGTCTAGTAATGGCATCTGTGTGAGGTCTGAGGTTTGAAGGTTCTTTAGCACCACAGTTCTTCCGCCATCCCAAGCTTGCAAGCCGCACACACAGCATTTCAGCACAGCAGACCAAGACAGTAAGGCAGGAAGCCTGACTCCTGCAAGTAAAGCTAGCCTGCAGAGAGCCCTCTCCCCACCTATGTCTCTGCATGACTGGCCTCTTTGCCCACCTCTTGGGTACTGACTGCAGTCCCGAAGCCAGGTGAAACCTGAGTCAGGCTCTCAGGTGACACATTGGCTGAGGTGACAGATCTGGGATGGGGGCAATGGATCATGCAAGATGCTCCTTTCCACAGACAGCTGCCACAGTAGCACTAAAGCCCACGTGTGCATATGCGGAGCCTCTGGGGGAATGCTCAAGGTTTTAACAAAAGAGTTGGGGTAGATTCGCCTTCCCAGCAATCCCCGTCTTAATTAGTGTCATTTGCAGAGAAGGCCCGCTGCACCCTGGCTTCAGCCTAAATTGCAATCCTGGGAGGCTGGGAGGTAGCTCATCCCTGTAGGCTGAGTCTGCCCTGCTTCGGGGAAAAAATGTAATTTTGTTTTAAAACCTTGGGGAAGTCTTAGGTATCTCTGATGGAGAGAAAAACAAAGAGAAGATGGTCTTCAAGACACCTCCTCTTTTGTGCTGGGGGACCCAGTGGCGGTAATTACACAGATTAGAAGGTTTTTTTTTTTTGATCATCTTCCTCACACATCTGGCCTCTCTTCCTGGCATTGGTGGTCTCCTGTTCACCTTCTTGTCAAATAGTACAGCCTGGGAACCCTCCCAGACTCACCCATCACACTTCACTGCAGTCTCTTTGGACCCAATCGACCCAGCTACCATTCTTCCCCTAACCCTCCTCCCCAGGGATGGGTGTGGCATTTTATACTCTTCCAAAGGGAAAGAACAAGACAATAGCAGTTGGGGACAGAGAGGGAAAGTTCTTGGAACACCACCTGAAGATAGTATTAATCACCTTTGCCTTTTAAAGGCGACCCCCATACCAACATTGTTCTGGGTGCCAAATTTCACATTTAGATTCTGCAGAAACTTGGACTTAGGCTTTGCATTGGTTCCCATTTTTAGAGTGAAGAGATGGAGTCAATAAGAAGTTAAATAATATGCCTCAGGAACTCAGGTGGTGGTGACAGAGCTGGTATTTTCCAGGGCTGGTTCACATCCTCGGAGCCTGTAGCTCTTGGCGTGATTTGCCTTGACAATATGTACCTCATCCCCATCCCAGTTCTGTCCTTCTCTGGTCACTATCACTTCCCTCTTTCATCAGCCCCTAGTCCTCTGCTGGATGACAGGATCTTGACCTTGCTCTTCTGCCTTGGCAGGAATCAACATTTTCTACCTTCCTGTATCCCTGGCTCTGGAGAGTAGTCTGCTGTGGGAAGTTTAGAAGAGAGATGGCGTCAGAGCAGAATGTGGCACCCTTCCTCATTGGAAGTCCACGCAGGGGGCTGCCGGCCAAGTGGACGGAATCCCGCCACAGTACCATACGCCTACTGCAACTGAGATCCAGTCGCTAAAAGTGAACGTAAAACAAATCCCAACAGAACACGCGCAAATTAACACAGCTTCGGTTGTTCATGGTGATGATGGGAGCCCTTCCAAATAATGTTTGCCTTTTAGCAGAGATCATATGTTTAATGAGTGAGGTCGAAGGTGAGCCTCCTTTGTGAATTTCAGAAGCTGATGAATCCCAGAGAGTGTTAGGAAGCCTGCAAACCATCCCACCCTTGGCTCCGCTAGTGCCTTGGCTCTCCTGGGTGAGCAGATGCATGCACCTGCTGGATGGCGAAGCATCCAGAAGGGCGAGGGACTCCTTTCTGTCTCACTACGGCATGTCACTTAGTCCCGTTCCCTGTCTTCCTGCTTTTCTGGAGGACACAGCCTCCACACCTGTACATCCTCCTCTCTCCTCCACTCTAAGCAACTTCCTACAGAGCACCTGAGAGCTGCCTCTCTACCTAGTCAGAGAAGAAAGCTGAGACCATGTAATTATGACATCCCGGGGGTAATTTTAACTATAAGTCATTATTCTAAAACAACCGATGCAATTCCCATTTGCCAGCACAAAGAGATGATTCTCACTAGCCTGAACTCACTGTCAAACATGCCAGGAGAAATAAAAAGGTGCTAATGCAATATAGCCCAGAAATAGAAAATAAGATTAGAGGCAACACTCAAGATTCCAGGCTGCAGCTCCGGGGGGTGTAGCTCAGGGTTTAGTTAGCAGGAGAACTGTCAGACTAAAGCCTCTGAGGTCATTAACACCGGAACCTTCATTAAAGCAAGTGGATAAAATTAAAGGTTGTTTGGTAAGGGTTTAATTTTTCCTGGAGATTTGTAATCTCTGAAGGAGCAGTTAGGGCTGGCTTGGGGGCCAAGGTACAGGCTTTTGAGTGGAGATCAGGGTACTGGAGTCCTGGCCTCCTGGAGCCCACTGAGGACAGGCTGCATGAGGGGAGCCTGCTCAGCACTGAGGGCAATGAAAACAGTTAGCTGAGTCCTCTTGGCTTGACTGGGCCTCCTTTGAGGAGGCCTCACAGTGGCTCTGCAGCCTTAGCAATAATTGCCCTGTAAGGCAACAGTGTAGAGAGAGGGGCACTAGGTAGCTAACTGACCTTCTGAAGACATCAGAGTTCTCAAGTCAGGTCAAGGTCTCAGAATAGGTCCAAGGGTGCTGGAGACACCATACGGAAGGGTTGGCTTTGGCACAACTGGTGGCAGTCCACGATCATCTTCTGGGACTCCCACTGTTGCCTTGGGAATCTTCTCTGACCTCCGGTGTCTCCCCATCACCATAATCCAGTCACACTGTCTTTGTGTCATCTGGCTGTCCCAGACTATAAATTCCCTCCATGCTGAGAGATAATTTGAGGTCAAATGTATTAAACACTGATCTCAGGAATGTGTACAGTTGTTCAAAGGTGTTTTTGAAGCTAGGAAGGACATACAACCCCAAAGGAATCTGCTTTAGGTGATGGAATGAAGGTGGCATATTTGGTTAATGAAGAAGAACCAGGGGACAGGCCTCTGCAGTATACTCCGATACCTAAGTGTGTGGTCAGAACCAGAACAGCGAGGATCTAGTCTTCAGCCTGTTCTAGGGTGTAAAGCTCCTCTTCCTCAGGCATCCCCACATCCAAAGCAGAGACCAGATGAATGACACCTGCCCAGGCTCTAGGAGGGAGTGGGGCCTCATTTGTTTTGAGACGAGGTCTCTCACTGGCCTAGAACTTGACAAACAGGAACCCTCCTCTCTCCTATCCAGTGCTTGGCTTACAAGCACAAGTCAACATGCCTGGACTTTTTAATGTGGGGTCTGGAGTTCAAATTCAAGCCTTCATGCTTTCAACACAAGCAACTTTACCAGTTGGTTACTGTCCCCAGGCCCTATGGGTTGAGATCCTGAAGGAAAATAAAATCTGGGCGTGATGGTGCAAATGGGATTCTTCTGGTAGTAAGTCCTGGAGGATGGCTAAGGCCGTTTTGTGGAGACATGGCTTCACTAGAGCCAAATAAACCTAAGCCAGGCGTCTTCTCTGGGCCTCTTTATCAGGAGGTTGGAAGCAGCTGGTTCCCAGAGAGTGTGTATTGGCTTCAGAAGCCCGAGGAGGGGATAAAGTCTTGTTAGAGTCACTGAGTTGACCACCGGGTGTCTGGAAACTGAAAACCACTTCACCCCCGCTGAGATTCATATGTGACAACTGTTCTTGAGTTTAAATGTTTAAACCGTGTCCTGTCAGAGAAAGAATATGTTAATGGATATTGTGGACCAGTCTTTCAACCTCAGTAGAGATGGGGGTTCCGAAGCTGAGGGAGTCCCAAACTGGTGGCACCGGGCTCTCTTGGGAACTTGCAGAAGCTCAGGTCCACCTCACACTTGAAGAGTGGGACTCATTCTTGGCTGATGTTTGTCTGTACTCCAGGGATCATTGGCCCAGGGCTCTCATTTTGGTGTAACAGGAATGGATGCCTGTCTGGGGATCTCTTGGGCCCCAGTTAACTTCTTCTGTTGATGTGAAATAATAGCCTCTCGCTCACCGCAGCGCTTGGAAGATCAAATGGCACGCTGGCCAGGGAAGCGCTGCTGAAGGCAGGCACATGACTCAGGGGGAGTGTGTGGCATTTCAGGCTCACTAGCAGCTGGCCCAACCCCACCCTGTTACCTAGGGAGTGGGCTTCATCTGCACAGCCAAATTAATCTATTCCTCTGCTAGTTCTCCTACACCCTCTTTGAAACAACATCAATTTTGGTTGCTTTCATCCAGACGGCAAAGAACATTTAAATTCACATTACTGCCTTTGGAGAGAAAGAATCTCTCTTTTTTGCCTCCATTAAAAAAAATTTTTTTTTGGATACACATTTGCTGTGGTGCCTGGGACCTGGTGCAGAGAAGATTAGCATGGTGCTCAGCCACTGGCCATGCCTCTGAGGAGCAAAGCTTGCTGTTTATCTCTGAGAAGCAGACGTTTTGGATTTTATCCCTGGGGGAGTTTATCAGGGCGCCCTGAATTCATTCATTCAGTCATTCTCATATTTCTCTTGTATTTCTCTTGGCCCTGAACACACACACACACACACACACACACACACACACACACACACACACACACACACACAGAGAGAGAGAGAGAGAGAGAGAGAGAGAGAGAGAGAGAGAATGAGAGACCTCTACATGCTGTGTATCTGGGAAGATGATTTGTGTGTGTGCGCGCGTGCACATGTGTGTGCGTGTGTGTGCGTGTGAACCTCTTTGGGATTTCTGAAGTTTTATTCCATTTTCTCTCAGCATATTCTTGGGTGGGATTTCATAATCCCACCAGTGGCAGCCTGGGTTGGCCCTGGTCCCGGTTTTTATATCTACTACTTTACATGGATTTCTTTTGGCCTCAGCAGCCCTTTCCTGCAGCTAGACATTTTCAGAGCGACATCAGACAGGTGTGTATGTTCAGGTGTCTTAAAGCACTCAGAGAGGGAGAGGACGTCACTGAGCATGTGGTCCAAAGCATTCATTTTACTTTTCTTCATCATGGGTGCAAATGAGCATGCAATCGGAAACACATGGGTCTTACTCCTACCACATCGTAAGTGAATGGGTTCACGTCTACAATAAATGTGTATGGCTTTTCTGAAATTGTGGGCAAACATAAACCTCTTTTCCTATTAAGTTATTTGTCCCAGGTATTCTGTTATAACAACTGATAGCCGACTAATGTAGTGGCATTTCATTTGTATTTTAATAAATAAAGACTGCCTGAAGATCTGATAGTAAAACAGTTCCATTGGTCAGCCTTACAGACCAGGTTATGGTAACACATACCTTTAATCCCAGTAGCCACCATGACATACACCTTTAGTCCCAGTACCTATCCTAGTTGCCATAGAAATCGGGTGGTGCATGTCTTTAATTCCAGTGGTGCACACCTTTAATTCCAGTCCTAGAGAGGAATATAAGATGAGGGGCGGGCAGCTTTCAGACACAGTCTCATTCTGAGATTTCGGGAGGAAGGCAGGATCACCATTTTCAGACTGAGGTAGAGGTAAGAGCCAGTGGTTGGCTGTTTTGTTTTTTTAGATCTTCAGGTTGAACACCAAGTTTTGATTCTGAGTTTTTATTAATTGTGCTTCAGACTAACATAATGAGAGTCTGAATTTAGGTGGTGGCGGGAGTAGATAAAGAAAATATCACAAAGCCAGTATTATAAGAGTTGCAATGTATCTACTGCTATAGAGAAGGAGGAGGATGAAGATTTGGGGTCAGGGCCATAGAAATATCATAGCCCATGGGGAGGATAATATCTGGGAAGCTCCTTTTAGTTGATGGGATATAGGAGGAATTTTGTTTGTATATGATATTGGGGATGGCACCTGGAGTCTTTTTTTTTATGTTAGGAGAGCACTCCCCTAACCATGGGCTATCTCAAGTTGAAAACACTGGTATGAACTTCTAGATAGAGAAGTTCAGCAAGATATTGAATATCTGTAAGTAGTACTTGGAAATGATCACATGACTGAAGTTAAACTCTATGACCATGTTTATAGAGAGGCAGTAGATGTCTTCTAAGTGAAGCATATAGGGAGCATGGTACATACAGGGAGGATGGTAACTGTCTATGCTCAGTAAGACAGGAAAAAGGTAGAAGAAAGAGACACCTGCGTACTGTCAGCAGCCGGGGTCAGTGCAAACACTGATCATTTAGACTGGATGATACAGATCTAGACTCTTAGTACACAAAATTCCCCATAGTTGGGAGAAAACAAAGGAGAGTATGGACCTCAGTAATCAAAGGAGGAAGCAGGGCATCATTAGTGTCAAGTACAGAGCGCCAGGCCAGGCACAAGCATGACAAGTAGCTGGTTTTGTGTCGAGGTGTGGCATGATCATATGGACACAGGTATGTGAGCATGTACGTGCTCATGCACTTGATTCTCACTTAGGTGTTTGGAGCAGCAGGAATTACAGAAACAGTAGAGATGAAGGAAATTCAATAAAGATATTTATATAGGGACATCAAGAACAGAACCATCATGCATCAGGATAAATGTGTATTGAACTAAAAGTTTTCTTGGTTTTTATATTGATTTATTGAACCCTTAAGTTGGAATCTGAACCTGGACTTCCCAGCTGTTTGCTTCACTGCAGGGCTGTGGTGTTTCTCTGGATGGGGGGTGACTGGGTCGTGTAGTTGCCCCCGTTCTCTCTCATAGCAATGAAAGCCTTTCAGTAATTAGGGTCTTGCTTACAAAATTTAATTTGGTCAGAAAGCTGTTTAGAATTTTTGGCCTGCTCCCTAGACTAAATGATGGAAACATCATTCAATTGCTGATTTGGATTATTCTCTTTCAATAGTGGGTATTCACTCCACTCATTTTTTTTTCTGGGTCAGAAATCTCCTTATCAAAACTTATTTCCATTGAATGTGGAGAGGATCTAGCTGTAACCCAGGCAGAGGCTCATCATTAGCAACAAATGTATTAACAAACTTAATTCTCAATAACACTCATCACTTTTCTTCCATTGGAACCAGTAGGAGTCACTTCTCTTTCCTTCCTTCCTTCCTTCCTTCCTTCCTTCCTTCCTTCCTTCCTTCCTTCCTTCCTTCTTTTCTTTGGTTTCTAGAGACAGGGTTTCTCTGTGTTGCTTTGGAGCCTATCCTGGAACTAACTCTTGTAGACTAGGCTGGTCTTGAACTCACAGAGATCTGCCTGGCTCTGCCTCCCAAGTGCTAATATTAAAGGCACGTGCTAAAGGCCCTGACTAGAGTCTCATTTTCTTAAAGTTTAGTGAACATTACCCTCACAGAGCCAAATCCTCAAGATAATGTGACTCTAGTCAGTGCCCAAATGCCAATCCTTCAAAGACTGCAGGATACGGGATGAGAGGAAGACAACCAGGTTTACCCGTGGTCATGTGTACATTATATCCATGATCATTATTTTTTGGTTAGTGTAACTTGGCATCAAACTCCTCCACATCTGCTGTAGTCACTTCCTCTTTCCTTCCCTCCTTGCCTTCCTTCTTTCCTTCCTTAATTGCAAAACATGTTAAGCCTTCTGCTCCAGAATCTTATTCCAGTTCATAGAAAAACTAAATTCAAAGAATCATGGGTTCTGCCCCTCCCCTGTGGCTTTTTGAGGAATTCTCAGGTGATTTCCCTGGGGCAGCCAGCAAGGGGGGTGGGGGTGGGAGTGTACATATAGAGAATGAAAACAGGCTTTTATTTACAAGGTATGGCACAGGTACAGTATTTCACAGCCGACTGACTAGTAATGGGATTCTTCTATCAAAAGCTCCTTTTCTGGATCCCGAACTGATGAGAAGATGCAAATGCTGCATCGCATGCAGATGGCAGCAAGCCTCACACGTCTGCCCATCATCTCAAGGCGGCGGGTGCGCATAGACACATGGACACGATTTTCATTAAGATGCAAACACGTCGCTGTTACTGCTACGTTCACTTCTGCAGAGTTGGGAATCCTTTATTTTGCAGCTTCATCAGACAGCCAGGCAGGAGTGTTTTCATGGAATGGCAGGAGCATCTAAGGGAGCAAACAGCAGCAACAGGAGAGTTGGAAGCCAAGAGTTAGCATCCCAGGAGACACTAGGCCCCATCAACCAGGTAAGGGAGTGTCAGCCACTCTATCCATCCTCTCTATTGTATATCAGCGGTCTCCTACATGTGCTTGATTCTCTAGGACTGGCATTTCTTCCATGACTTTGAATCATCCCATTTTATAACACTGTACTGACATTTCCAACTCCAATCTTATGATGTTTAGTATAGGGCTGTTTCCAATACAAGGAGGGCAGCCTCCTTGGAGAGGTTCAGTACCAGAAATCAGGCTGGACCGCAGTTTCTATGTCCTGAGATGCCAAGAGGTGAGGTCTGATTGGCCCGTGCCCTTCTGGAAAGCTCTGGGTTGGTGCCCATGACCTTACCTTTTCCTGTGCATTACTTTTTCCTCTGGGAGGCTCCAGACTTGAGCTCAAACCAGGGGCCTGCAGCAGAGACTCAACTTCTGGTTGTGCCTTCATATAGTCTTGTTGGCTCTCCCTCTGCTCCAGAGCAGGGAAAGTGAAACTTGTGGCTTAGTGCTATGGGGAAGCCCCTCAAATGCAGGGACTGACTCTACACGAGATTTTATCTTGTACAGTTATCATTCACTTCTCACAGAGCATAGTCTGAGGGCTTCTCAAAGGATACTTCCTTCTTCCCTTCTCTGCCTCTCTCTCTCAAATCACTGCTTTCTTACCATGGTTTGCTTTTCCCAGGACAAAGGAGCAGACTTGGGACTGGAAAGACAGATGCAGATAACTTACCTCGACTGAAGGTGTATTTCTATCCACATTTGGCACATGTATGTCTGTTGTTGATCTCTGACCAATTTGCTCCTGAGTTGCCTGGAGCAAAACATGGTTTATATAAAAAAGTGCTCAATGGTACTTACCACCAGGGAAATGCAAGTCAAAATCTCCATGGGATATCACCTTGTACCTGTTAGAGAGGCTTGATTAAAAAGATATGAGGTAAGAAGTGCTTGCAAGGGACCCTGATATACTGTGGGTGGGGTTATAAAATGCTGAGGCAGTCACGAAAAACAGGAGCTTGCTCAAAAAAAATATAACTTACATTTAGACTTATATATATATATATTCACAGAGGAAATGAAATCAATACCTGAAAGAGGTATCTGTACCCTCAAGTTTATTGAAGCTTCATTCACAATAAGAAAGATGCAGAAAAATCTGTATCCACCAAAATATGAATAAATAAAGGAATTGCCTTTCTATATAATAGGATGTTGTTCAGCCTTGAAAAGAAGAAACTCCTTCCATTCATCATGACACTGATGAACCTGGAGGATATTGAGTTAAAGTAAATAACCAGATGCAGAAAGACAGAACTGTTAGAAAGACTTCACTTATATGGAATCTAATTTAAAAAATCAAACTTTCAGTGGCCTGAGAGATAACTCGGTGGTTTAGAGCACTTGCTGCCCTTTCCAAAGGACCTGAGTTTGGTTCCCAGCACCCATATACTAGCTTACAACTACCCATAGCTCCAGTTACAGAGGATCTGATGCCTTCTCCAGGCACTCAGGTGGTTCATAAATATACATACATCCAAATACATAGAATAAGTAATTGATTTAAAAAAAACCTTATAGAAGTAGGAGAACAAATGATGAGTTTAATGGCTGGAGCATGGTAGATATAGGGAGATGCTGGGCAAAAGACATGCACTGTTGGTTATAATATGGAAAGGTCCAGAGAATTGATGTAGAGACTGAGGAGCAGTCATCAATATGCTAGTTAGCTTGACTTTTGAAATCATTACATAAGGCATAATAGGCATATCAAATCATCATTTTGTATACCTGGAATATTTTAAATCTTTACTTGACAATGGAATATTTTAAGACTGGAAAAGGAAGAGGTGGGGCTGGAGAGGTGGCTTGGCCATTAAGAATACTTGTTGATATGGCAGAGGACCAGAGTTGGTACCCCAGCGCCCAAGTTGGGTGATTCACATTCACTTGTAACTCCAGCTCCAGGGGATCCAATGCCCTCTTCTGGCCTCCTTAGGGAAGGGCACTCACATGCACACACCTGGGCAGGGATACACATAATTATAAAAAGAAAATAAACAAGAAATAAGAGAAGCATGATAAACTAGACCAAGAAAATATCATTTCCTAGACGGCTGATGTTTGGCTGGGATTTTCAAACTTCCTTCATGACTTTGAGTCTCTTTCCTACTTTTGACCTACATATAATGCATAAGAGATCTCTGAAACATCCAGCACACTGCCTGTGGGTCTAGTGGTGGCCAACAGTTCAAAATGAGTCATTATTGTTATGCGTTCAATCCATGTAAATTTAATTATTAGTAGTATAGAATCTTGACTGAGATTAGTTCCACTTATCATTATGATATTCAGACCATGGCCATTCACATCTTCTAGAAGAGATAAAAACAGATCAAACAGGTGACCAGTGGACAAGAAAGGGCCCTGAGACTCCATGGCCCTGTTCACAGAGCAGCTTGAGGGAGGTGGGGCCAAGAAGAAAGATTTTCTCAAAGGGAACAATTTAGACTCAGTCAAAGAATGAGTTGCTAAGAGGTTGCATCCCAAGGATGGGGTCCCTCAGGCCTTTTGTAAAGCTTGGGTACATGGCCAGTAGTGGCAGAGACAAGTGAGTGTCCATGGAAGGGTCCGAATACATGGCTTTTGCATTTCTCTTCTATATCTGGAAGCCTGAATGAAGCAGCCACAAACCCTCAGTCCCAAGAACAGAGCAAGCCTGAAATGTCTCCCTAGGGTCACCATACACATTCCTAAACAAGGCCCAGAGATTCCTTCCAAAAGCCGAGGGTTGGATTGTTTGCCAGTACATACCCAGAAAAATTATTTGCCAGACATCAACCAAAAACCAGAGGTGAGGAGCCAAGTGCCATACTGGGAAGGCAGTGGAGCCTCACCTTCCATTAGCATTGCATTCCAAACTAAGAAATCAATGTGCCCAACCGCAATGGAAAGCAATTAGTCTTTGTTCCCACAGGTTCTCAAAGAATGGCTTAAAGAAGCCCAAATAAACATTTTCAGAAAATAGAGCAAATTTGTATTACTTAACTCAAGGAATGCAAACAAGTGTAATTAAAGTGAATACCCATAAATAAAGTAAATACATTACTTGGGAAATGAATTAATTAGTGTTTAATTACTATCAATTACTAAAATCACTGCAGAATTACTTGTAGAATGGATTGAATCTCTTGCTCCTATTAATAATTTCCATTGCTAATTGTATGCAATTGTATTTTCTTTTCTTTGGGTGCATCTCGGCAGAGCTAATAGGAGGAAGGAACAGCACAGTGAACAATGACAGGAACATTTTTTTTCTTTGTTCAGTAAAAAACAAAAGTGCTTTGAAAAATATCTGCCTACTTGTCAAAAGCCAACGCAGGTGAGGGAGAAGAGATGTTCCATTAGCACGAGGGGACCCAGGTCACTTGATGGTAAGGGTGGCAGCTGGTAATGTGGCAGGGCCTAAGGGCTGTGTGTGTGTGTGTGTGTGTGTGTGCAGATAGAAGAGGCAGGTCTTGGGAAATTTAGTGAGCATGAGCATATCTTGCAGAATCCACGTGCAGACTGTAAGATGTGCGTCTTTACCCACTGGTGTTGGAAGGCCAGGGAGTATGTTCACATTCATCATCAGGAGGGTGGACAGATGCCCCTTTCTGGTGGAGAGGACTGGTCTGGCATGATCCTGGGGATGGACACAGTACTAGAAGTTAGAGGGACCAAATAGGGGCCAAACTTTGAACACTCAAGTCTTTTGGAGATACTTCATATCCAAACCTTAACTGTGGCATCCTGATTGATTCCAATGTTCATGTCTTTGGAGACATCTTCACACACATGGCATAGAAATAATGTGTCACCAGATCTCTGGACAGTCTGTAGACCAGCCAAACTGACACACAAAGGAGCTAAAATAATTGAACTCACAGAAGCAGAGAATAGAATGGTGGGTGCTAGGGGCTGCAGTTGGGAGAAATGAGGAGAATGTGATTTCTGTGGACCTAAGGTAGAGCTTGGAGTCTGAAATGAGCAATGCTGTATTTGGGGCTAGAGAAATGGCTCAGTTGGTAATGTTATTGCCATGTAAGCATGAATTCCTGGGTTTAAACATCAGCACACATGTAAGAGAGAGACATGAACATGTGTGCTTGTAATTCCAGCACTGGGGAGCCAGAGGCAGGAGGATTCTTGGCCTGCAAGCCAAGTTAGTAATCTCTAGGTTCAGCGAAAACCTTATCTGTAGTTGGTTGTTTGTTTACTCTTTGTAAATCACATGGAAGAGCTTTATTCTTATTTATGAACGCCTGGCCTAAGCCTGGCTTCTTTCTAGCCAGCTTTTCTTAAATTAACCTGTCTGCCTTTTGGCTCTGGGCTTTTACCTTTCTCTATTTCTGTATACCTTTTTTTACTTCTTACTCTGAGGCTTACTGTGTAGCTGGGTGGCTGGCCCCTGATGTCCTTCACTCCTTCTTTTCTTGCTCCTTCTCCTCCTTTCTAATGTGCTTCTTCTCCTATTTATTCTCAGCCCCGCCTATCCTTCCTCCTGCCTTGCTATTGGCCATTCAGCTCTTTATTAGATCAATCAGGTGTTTTAGAAGGGCAAAGAATCACAGTTTCACAGAGTTGAACAAATGCAACCATAAAGAATGCAGCACATCTTTGCATCATTAAACAAATGTTCCACAGCATAAACAAATGTGACACATCTTAAAATAATATTCTACAACACCTATCTCAAAAAGAAAATAATGATTTAGGAAGACATTCAATGCAACTTCTGACTTCTGCATGCATCTGTGGTAACACACACACCCCAACGCTATATTGTTCATTTGAAATTTGTCTACACGTTGGATTTTAAGAGTCCTTATCATACCCATCTGCCCACAGGTGAGAAGGTAACTGTGTGTAAAAATGAAAGCTTTCATAAACTTGATGGTGCGAATCATTTTTACACCATACATATAGATATAACCATGTATTTGCTTGATACACACACGTATGTAAATCATATTTATCATGCCACGCAATTTGAATATATACAAGTTTCACTCTTCTGTTGTATTTTAATACAGCGGGTGTAAAACACTGCAAAGGCAGAGAGGGATAAACCTGCAGCAACAAGGCCTGCCACTGTTGAACACTGACCCAAGTTCATTTACACATCAATGTAAATCTTGTCTTCCCTTCCTGGCCACCACTTAACTGGCAATGAGCCCAACTAGGTGTCAAAATGTTCCACCATAGAGAGGAAACACGTCCTGTGTGCTTTACAGCATTGGAGTGGGTCTGGGGTTAACTTAAGAGTAAGCTGAACAGGTGCACATTTTCTTTGGTCAGCACAAAAGAAAAAAGTTGGCGCAAACATCTGTTTACAGGGGTGTTTATATCGGGACAATGATAAGCCTCTTTCATCACTGTCTCCACCCCGTATCTTCCTGGGGTGCTGTTAATAGGCTCTTACTTTGCAGAAAGGGTCAGGACCTAAGTGGCTGGCTCTAAGGATCATGTTCTTCCCCTAAACTCTTCTGCTCTTGGCTAGCTCACTGGTCTATGAGCACCGTCCTGGCATAGCCAGGGTGACTCACTGCTGCTCCATGGCGTTGGAACTGGTTCAGAATGAATCTACATCCTCTGCAGAAGGAGTGCCACCCACTCTGGCCTTCTCAGTATTCATTACACAGCTAACCAAGGGGAAGGCCAAAACAGCCTTTCAGCCTTCTGGAAGCTGGACCGGTGAGTACCATACTGTCTATTCTAAATGTAAGCCGGAGTGACTAATACTTTTCTTTCAAAAGTTTCTTTGTCCCTGGTGGCTTTCTTACCTTACGAAGCACTGGCCTTGATTCTGGGCTTTATCCTGAGGTTGAGTCTTGTGAGATGTCAATGTAGCTCACCTCTTGAGTACAGTCTGTGTTCCACGGGACTTGGAACCTTATTGTTAGGTCAGTAACTCCACTTCCTCCTTGAATGTTTAAGAGCTCTCGAATCTGTGAATATGTAACAGTGGAAGGGCCCATGCCTTGCCTGCAAGAGCACAGCTGAGTGGGCCCTAACATGGGGTGGAAAATGGTCCCATAGCCTTTCAGAAGAGGTTAAACAGGTATGAAGGGAGAGCTCAGGGAGGCTCCTAAGAGGAGGCAACTCTGAAAGGCTCCCAAAGATAAAGGGGAGGAGGGACTCGTGAATCTGGGCCATCACATGAGTGACAATCAATGACAAATAAGCCACTTGAGATCTCACAAAGCAGAGGAGAGTTTGTCAGAATCTAGGCTGCCGACAGGTTCAGTGGGACTCTATGGACCAACCGGCCAACAATTTGTACTACTTGCTCATGTGTTCTGCTTTCCAGGAATTCTGCTGAATCTCTGAGCCTCTGTACCAAAGGGGAAGGTGGCCTGGCCAGGATTGGACTCTTGATACTTCTTTAACCTGTGGTGTGACTCCAGGTACAACTTGGCCTTGTTGAATGGCACATGGAATGTCAATCTCCTGACTCTGTGAAGATTAAAAAAGAAACAAAGGATTTTCTTTTAGAGAGAGAGAGAGCTTAGCATAATGCCTAGTTCATAATAATTATTCAATAAATGATAGATAATATCATTATTGTGGATGCTAAGCCTCATTTTTCCTTTCTCAGTTGATTGTTATTAAGCCAGGCTAATGTGTTGCCTGATGAGGCATTGCCCTTAGTTGTATTTGCATTTCAGATGGAAATGCTTGAAGAAGAGAATTCATGCACCCTAAGGAGAGCAGCCATTTTCTTCACAGCCGAAGTAAGAACAAGGACTGGACAATCTCTAACCCAGGGTTACCCCAAGGGAGGTAGAGATGTTCCTAAGGAATGTGACCCTGCATGGAGCCAGCACTGAGTGACTTGCCACTTGAATAAGAGCCCACAAGATGCCTGGGTAAGATTCCTGAAGACCCCAGTTCTCCTCTTCACTCCTGCCCTCCAACTCTGATGACACAGAAAGAGAATGAGCCCCAGCAAGATGCTCTCTTTGCTCTGTCCTTTGAATGTGACAGCCCTAGAGGTAAGGGCGCTTGCCCTTCAGTGTCTAAGGGAGCATTGATAACCAAGAACCTTACCTAACTCCTCACCTCACTCAGTCTCCCTTTGCTGGTGACCTTTTACCTTCTGTAAATGGGAGAGCAGTTGGTCTCATTACTTCTCTTTTTGCTAGAGTAAGCAGTTTAATCCTAACCTAACCAGGGCCTGAAGGCTCCCCATTCCCTGGCAAAACCCCACTGGGGATGATCAAGTTTTACTGGGCACAATAAAATAAAGCTGGTGCTGAGTCAGGCCCTAGACTCTTGGCCTGGAAATCGTCACTCTGGCTCCTCAGTTGGAGATGTTATCAGCCCCACAGCCTTCTCCCTTATGCTCCTACTTCTATTTACAGAACCCTGTCTACTAAGGAGGTGACCCTAGTTACGTATTCACCTCCAGACTCAAAACCCAGCTGGCTCTGGGTCCCCAGTCAAAACATTTACGGGCTGCAGGGAGTCCATATTAAATCTGCATCTATGGGCTGCATCCAGCCTACATAGGCAGATCCGCTATTCTCAACACAGATTGCTTCTGCCTGCATCTTCTGAATAGGCCTGAGGAGAGTTTCAAGGAGAAAACCAGGACAGGGAGAGGAATTCTGACTAGGTGTTCTCAGGGATGAGACACAGCCCCAAGAGCGGAGGGCAAGGACACTGCAAATCGTTCTTTAGAGGCCTCTAGCTTTACAAGGTGTGCTCACTAGAGGCTGCTGGGGAGCATAACGTGAGAGCCAATAAGTGGAGAGGATTTACTAGATTCGTCAGAATCTAGTATTTAGTGAATGTCAGGCATAGGAAAGGTAAGATTGACAGTTGTGAAGAATCCAAAGGCTCACATTCAATATCTAGCTTTTTCTGGCTCAGTCTGACCTAATAGATGCTATGTCCTAAAGCCAACCACTTTCCTCTCTGAAGAAAGGCTTTGCACTTAACCAGGGAAGTCAGGGACTAGGGCCCAAGTCTCCACTTTACCTCTGGTTTCTGAGCCTCAGTTTCCCTTCCTTTATACTGGGGATCTGGGCTTTGGGCTGGACCCCTTGACTAGATTTTCCTTATAACCCTTCCCAGTTTAAATTTCATCAGACCTTTAGGAGGCAGAGATTCCAAGCATTGTGTCTGAGAAGCCAGGGATGGAAAATTTGTCTTTGTTTCAGTTTGAGGGGCCAATCCGGCAGAAGGTCTTTTGTCCCTGCTAGAACATGGGGGAACAGGGAACAGCTCTCCAGACACCCGGCAATGATGGTGGCAGCAGGAGGGACGGCTCCTTTTTTTTTTTTTTTTCTTAAACCTCCGGAGATTTCTGAGACCTGGCTTCTACCTTCCACCCATGTCTGCTTATCTGCCTGCTTTCAGAAGATGGCTGGGAACTCTCACTCTATAGGCAGAGAGCCAGCTTTAAATCTTAGCTTTGGTAAGCCTTGTGACCTTGGGCCACTCAGTCCCTGTCTCGTGGGTTTGTTCTGTGTTAGGATGACAGGAAACAGGAACTCCAGGAGTTTGCTTTGCAAATATTAACTTCAGGTTCAGCAGGGCAATGTCATGCCCTTGTGAGGTAAGAAGCTCCCAGAAGGCAAGTCTTCCTTTAACCACCAATATGACTGTATTGATCTACCCATGAGGTTAGCCCAGCACAAATGACTGATTAACTAAATGAGTCAACTCAGTGGATCTGCCACTGACCCATGGGAAGGGCTTCTGATACCTGTCTCAAGGTATAGACAATGCATGTGAGAAGCAACCTTGGAAACATTCGGTTCTTCAAGGAAAGCAGTCTCGGAAGTTCCATTTTTCTTACCTTCTCCACCCAGCGCTGTCCTTCTGGCAGAACATGAGAACCTGAACTTGCCTTGGTCCTCTGTGAGTATGGAAGATACAGGGCAGTCACTGTAGACACTTCAAGAGGATCTCATCTGCTTCTCCATACCCAAACATGGAAGATGGCTTCTGCACAGACCATCAAATCCTGGATCACCTTTAGCCCTCCAGTGCTACCCTGAGTGACAAAGGTTCCAAAGGTTTCTGTAGGAGGGACCAGGAGATGAAGGCTCTGTTACCTTCTGTTCCCGGGGCTCTTGGGACTGACTTGTCGGAAAGTTAAATTAAAAATAATCCACAAACTAGGAGATGATCATCTCATGGTTCTTCCTTGCCTGTCTGCAGGTTTATTCCAGATGCCAGTGGGGACAGAGATGAAGACAGAACTCCTGGCAGCCGAGGAATAACCTTAATCTTGTAGGTACCTAATCACAGGTAAAATCAGATCCTGGGCTTTGATGGAGAAAAGGCTTCCCTAAAGGGAAGGCCACTGTGAAATGAAGTTGGGGTTTATTAAGGGCATCTTAGATTTCTAAGCATACGGCTTAAAAGATGGAAGATGCTTAGGAAAGTGTAAGACACACCCAGGAGTGAGGGTGTGAGCTTCTCCAAAACCCTCTCACACTCCCTTGTCTTTAAAGTTCCATAAAGCATTGTAATGGGTTTTGGAGTTGTCATCTCCAAAGGGTTGCTAAGGAACCTAAAGGAGATCAGGCTCCTGATAGGATCCCAGTTGATAATTGAGGCTCTGTGTTCAGGGGATGAAGGGAGATGGGATGTCTTCCCTGTAGAGAAGCTTAATGGTCTTCGAGAGACCAGGAGGTAGACAGCATCCCTGGTAGGCAGACACATAGGGAGAAGGCGAATGGCTAGGTAATAAAGGTGATGAGCTTCCAAGATGGCCAACTTCTTCCTCACCCACTAGAACTGAGACAAAAGACTGGCCTCTTTATTTATTTGTTTATTTTTAGTGAGCTCTACATTTTTCTCTGCTCTCCTCCTTGCGTCTCCCCTCCCCCCTTCAGTCCTCCCCCAAGGTCCCCATGCTCCCAATTTACTCAGGAGATCTTGAAAAGACTGGCCTCTTAGAACGAAGGCCAGTAGCCCCCTTGCTGATAGACTTTCTCAGTAATGCCTGAGCAGGACGGGCAGGATAGCAGTTGGGCCATCAACCCTCCTATCTTTCTTCAAACTGACTAACCCTAGGTTAGGGGAGAAAAACTCTTCTGAGACTTAAACCTTAGGCCTTAAAAAATGACTGGAGATTCTGGATTCCTGAGTTCCCCATTTGCTTTGCAGAGGATCCTTTCCTCCATCTGTCCACTGTGTGTGTGTTTCCTCTCCTCCAACAAACACGCTTCTTCAACTGCTCATTCTGTGTGCTCCTGGTTGTGGTATTGGGGATTTCCACACTGTTACCTTTTATGCGCAATATTTTCCTGCCTTTCAACTCTTTAACCACCAGAGAAAATGTACCTAATCAAGACCCCAAGACTGAACCAGTTTTGTTTGTGAGCCACAAAATGTCTGGGCAAAGGAATGGAGCACTAACCAAGATCATATACATTCAGACGTTGTGCCCGTTTCATTGCTATGTGAACATTAAATGTCCATATAATAAAGGAATATGTGTTATGGTTTAAGTAAAATGCTGCAGATCCCGGAAGTGGTGGCAGTGGGCAGCAGGCAGCGGGTCCCAAGATCACACTGCAGGTCCCTGAGGTGGTGGCAGGCAGTGGGCAGCGGGCCATGAGACCATGCCACAGGTCCCCGAAGTGGTGGCAGGCAGTGGGCAGAGGGTCCCGAGAGCAGCCAGTCCCAGGCAGGGATGGCGCAGTTCCCCAAGTGGCTGCAGTGGGCCACGAGTCCTAGGCAGGTAGATGCAGCCCCAGACAGGGAGACTCATGGTGGGTGAGAGACAGATGGATGGGCACACCACAAGACCACATAGCAGGTCTCTGAAGATGGCTGGTCCCAGACAGGGAGCCACGCTGCAGGCGAGAGACAGAGACGTGGATAGGCACACCATGCAGAGTGAAGTTGGATATTTATTTAGTGGGTTATGGAGGGGAAAGAGGAGAAGGGAAGAAGAGCAGAGAAAGAGGCAGAGAGAGAGAGAGAGAGAGAGAGAGAGAGAGAGAGAGAGAGAAACAGAGGAGGGAAGGGGAGAAGTGGGGAGAAGGGAGAGACAGAAGCTGCCTATGGGAAAAGGAAGGGACTCAGGCTGGAAGCTGAAGATCAGCTTGCCTCTGTGGGGCAGAAGGGAGGGGGTGGGTGTGGCTTGTCTCTTAAAGGGACAGAGCAGACCATTACAAAATGTTTGCTGAGAACCTTTACAGCAAATGTTAATGGTACTGAATTTCTTCTTCTCTGTTGGTTTCAACCAAGGGGCTTCAACCCGACATGGTAATGAGGAGCGTCTTTCCCTGTACCTGTATTTCCCCACCTTTCTATCTTGTCTACCAGGCAGCTGCTCCTCCTATCTGCTGAACACCAGCACCTTTCTCTTGAATCCCACTGGAGAAGTGGTCAGTTCTTGCAAGGCCTCAGCAGGAGGTCAGAGCAAGGATAGCCACCTTTGGGGGATATCCCAAAGGGACTCATCACTAACAGCCCTCCCCCCAGACAACATTTCCCATGTGGAAAACTGTGACACCAGGGAAAGTTTCTAAGACCTCTGCAGTGAAGCCAGAGTCAAGCATTAGAGTCTTCAGCGATCTGAATAAAGACATTTCTGATGGGATGAATACAATGAATGCCTCTTGTTGAAGGCAGCCATTAACTCCTGTGAATGGTTCACAGTGGGAAACACCAGTCCAACCCTCCTGGTGAGCCTTTTGTCTCTCTGGAAGCTGTTGTGGGTGCAAATCAGCCAGCATCCTTTCTCACAGCCTCACTCAGCCCACAGACACCTTTCTCCACATGCCCTTCACTCACCCTTCATCTTTCCTGAACCCAACTGACCTTCAGAGGAGTTTACAGGGCTGCCCCTGCCCCAGGTAATGCAAGTAGCTGCAGGCTAGATCCCAAAGTAATTACCAGGACAAACCATGCTGGGTGGTCCATCAATAGGCGTTGGACAGAGACATCTGCCCCTTGACCCACCTGAGGGCCTGCCAGATATAAAAATAGTGTTAATGAGAAGGCCCATTCCTTGTGCTGACTAAGTAGCATGTAGTGAAGATCTTAATAGAGGGGCCTGCTTGACTGGATTCTGCTCTGAGCAGCAGAGCAGCTGGTTAGAAGGAAAAGCATCCCTTTGTAGGTTAGTGCTTCCTTTCCTGCTTCCTTGCTTTTTTCGATGACAGCAAGGATAAGCGTGGAGGCTCTTTCTATCCCCAGAAGTCAAGTGGGAGCCATCCATCAGATACAGAATGGGCCTGTGACAAAAATGGAAAATCATAAAACTGCCACGGAAGCGTATTTTCAGAGCTCCTGGGTTTCCTGTTCAAGCTCCTCCCACTCTTCCATGGATCCCATCACTCCTCTGACCTGTTGGCTTCCTCTCCTGCCCCCCACCACTTCGAGTCCCCTTTTCCTTAGTGGAAAAACCAACCAGTTGTTACCACTTAAAAATAAAAACAATTAACTTCATTATTTATGTGTTTATGTTTGTCTTTGTGTGGTTATATGTTCACATGAATGGTGGCACCCATTGGGATCCATTAAAGGGTGTCAGATACCTTAGGGCTTAAGTTACAGGCAGTCAAGAGTCACCTGCAAAGGCCGATAAGAGTGGAACTCAGGTCATCCGGATGAGTGGCTGGTAATCTTCCTAACTCCTTTGCTCGATGGGGCAGTCCCTGAAACCAGCATGGTTCATACTCGACAGCTGCAGGGTTTGGAATATTAGCTCACGGGATGAGAATCTCTTCCTGAAGCTTCTAGTCACATCTAGATGTAAATGAACAGCAGCAGCTTATAGCTTTGCCCCCTTTCCAGGGATGTCTGTATAAAAAAAAAATTAAAATGGCATAGACGAGAGTTTTATTAAATTGAATAGTAGAAACCCAGATGGTAGTACAGGATCTTTCCTTGGAGTACGGGATGTTCTCCATCCCCCTAAGTCAAATCACAGAAGCCCGCGGTCTACCAAGGCTGCAGGAATTGGGTGGGTGGGGGGTATAGGGCATCCCTTTGCATTCACAGAGAGCAGCGGCCAATTTTAATTCGTCTAAGGCCTTCTCCTAAAGGGGCTGGGGTGGGGTGGTGAAAAGCCCTGTTCTGTGCTTCCTGAAATCATTCCATTTAAATGCAGATTGGGAGCCTTCCTGCCTCTAAGTGGCCACCCAGAAGACAGAGCAAAGTTGAAATGATAATTTCCTTAAGAAGAAAGGGAGCAGCTTAGCTCATTTCCCCATGGCACCAACTGTCACTTTCCCTTTATGGCAACTCTCCTCACCTTCTCCGCTCCCCCAACTCCACCCCTTAGAGGGTCTTTCTGATCTGCAGTCACCCCAATTTTTGCATTGGTAGGCTCCTTTAATTATGCAAATCCCTCCAGCATCTAGTATCTCATAGTTTAAGTAGGAAGAATCCTGCACCAGGGGCTTGCGATTTTATCTGCATCCTCCTGTCTATTTCTCTGCCAGAGCCAGGCTCTTTTATACTAAGCCCAAGGTGAGATGAAAAACCACTGTTGCTGAGAAATTAACAGGAAGGGGCCAAGATCATTAAAAAAGAAGACCTTTCCTAACTTTTGATTTTTAAGAGAAATTTGAAAATCTCTCTGTTCTGAACAGCTGGCAAAGGCAGAGAAAATCACTCCCAGAACAATGCCAGAACTTGCCCTGACTGCCTGAGTCAGGACCCTTGGGGCTGTGTCTTGAATCTCAGTATCTGGACCTACACAAGGAATTGGCTAGTTTTCACAGACTGCTTCCACAGCATTTCAGATCTCGTTGGGCAGTCTGTTCCCACGTCTGCCAGAAGTCTGAAGTAGGCAGAGCTCTTGGCTGAAACAACCCAGTGGCTAGTCCCCACTGTGGTTTGAGAGAGCTGGATGGGTGTTCCGGACCAGAGTGGGGCTGGAGTAGCTTTGATATTGGTTTCTGCTGCCAAACTCCTCCTTAGGAAGGAAAGATAATTCATTTCTTGGGAAATTCAAACAAATGTCTTGCCCAGAGACCATTTTACCTCAAGATCATTCTCCTAAGCCCTAAGGTCTCTGACTCCCTCTGCAGGAAAGAGGTCAGAGATCTGAGAGAGCACAGAAATAAACCCACCTCATTCCCGTTTACCTCTATCCCAGTGGCTTCAGACTCTGCTTGGGAGCGTGACACCGAAGACAAAAATAGCTTCAAGAAGACTTCAGACACATTCCCGGACAATAGAACCAAAAATGGTCTGGAAGTGGAAGTTAGGAAGATTCACAGCTCCATCTTGCGATGGGTCAGTCAAGAGAGTACAGCAGAACAGGTAGCAGGATGCCAGGACTAGGTTAACCATGGGTTGCTTCGATGATCTTAACACGTTACTTTGCATTTCTGGGTCATGGCTTCTGGTCACTAAAGTTTTGATGAATGTGATTTTTTTCATACATGCATCTCTCTCTCCTCTCTCTCTCTCTCTGTGTGCGTGTGTGTGTATAGAATGTCAAATTGCTATCTGCTTCTTCTTCCCTAAGAACACAAAGGTCTGAAAAACTAGGGAACAGGTGAAGGGTTGCTCTCTGTGTGTCTTCCCTTCCTGCATACCCGTTCTCTGTATCTTCTCCTTTCTTCATCTAAGAACCCAACCACTAGATGTGTGAACTGCAGAAGAGAGTGAAGGTACTCTGCAATGCTTGTTTAGGCAGTGCAATGTATCAAAAGAACGTTTGACACAAATGGGGTGCTTAGTTACTATAGATCTTGTGAAATTCATTGAAAGAGTGTAAAGACAAAAATCAGATGATGAATCATTCAGGGAGATGCAAAGGGCTATTCCCATTTTCAATCTTTTTTCTTGTTCTATCTCAGGAAAGGAAAGAAGACAGAAAATCAGAGCAAGAAGGGGAAGATAATAAAGAGAGCAAAGGAGGCAATGATGAGAAGGATGAAAACAAGATTCGAAGTTAGAGGTGAGCTGAAACAAAGAGTGAATATCCAGGAAAATGAAATATGAGCAAAGGGTGCAGATGCAGGCCTTCTTGGAACTGAATCTTTAAAACAGTGGCAAGGAGAAGGACTAAGGAAAAGAAAGAGTGGTAATGAGGGGACTGGAGGACTACACCAAACTATCCTGCTTCACTGTTTTTTTTTTCTGATGGAAAACAACTAGAACAATACAATAGACGGGCCCTGAGCTAAGTAGGTGCCAGGGTGACCCAATAGACCATTGGGAGATTGCTAGAGTTATATGTCTGTGTTGAGTGCTCGACATCAAATCTGGACTTTCCAGGCATTTGCTTTCTAAGTGTTTTCTGCCAAGTATGTTACATGCTTTCCTTATGTCAATTATGTCTGATGACCCGTGTTCCAGATTTGAGAGCATGATTTCATGCGAAGAGATTGGGAATTAGATTGGGCCCATCTTCCCTTAAATCAAATCCCCTATTGAGCATCTTGATTTGGCAAAGTAATAGTAGTGATGCTGCCAACAGTGAAGGCTTGCTGTGGGGGTTAAATTAAGCCATGAGTATGGAAAAGCTGAAATCATAAAGGCTGTTCACAACACCGGAAGAGCCCTCTCTCCCCAAACAAGACCTCATTGTCGAGGTAAGACAGTAACAAGAAGCACTAAGGTGACCACTGTATCTGAATATGCTAGAATCCAGAACGTTCCGTCTCTGTCCTGGTCTCCAGTGTGCTGATTGCTTCCTGTGGGATTTGGGTTTGTAATCTCCGAGTACTTTTGGTTATGTACATATGATAAGGGGAGATTAAAGGTGACTTCTGACTTCCCTAAAATAGCTGGAGTTCTTGAAAGTTTTAAAGCACCGTGAATTTTCAGACGGACTTTCTTATCATACAAGTGAGTGTTTCTCGAGAGACGGAGAATAGCCAATGTTCCTCAGATCCACATGCCTCCAGGGGCTCAGGCAGCCGTCAGGACAAACCCTGCTACTCACAGAACACAGAGCGCTTCAGCATCCACCCTCCTCTCCAAAGGCTCCTCACTACCTGTTTTTACTGCCTTCTTTGGAGGTGGTGGGTTTGAGCAGCAGAGAGGTAGACAGAAGCATAATAAGCAAAGGAGTTGGTCCAATAATGAGGGATTATTGATTTTTCCTCAGTTAAACTGTAAATACATCAAAATCTGTGTTCTATATCCAGCCTGATTCACTGTAACTTGAGGAATAATTTCTTTTGTATGAGTGCTCATTTTGGCATCTCTCTTCTTTAGCTCTTGTTAGGAAAGTTGCTTCAAATAACTTCATCAGATTGTTTTTTTTTTGTTTGTTGTTTGTTTTGCTCTTTTCCTTACCATAACTTTCCATTACAGGATATGACTATTGGTTCTGTTAACGTAGATTCTGTGAATGTGGACAATATGTTCTTTACACATGCTCCGTTGTGTTTTACACAGTTGTCCATTCATCTCACTGTACACAGAGCTATTCCTGGTTGGGCATAAGAGGCCCAGAACATTATCTTGTGGGTTTCTTAGTAACAACAGTGGCTGCCTTTATCAAAGGAGCTTGAGAGGCAGTCCCCTGGCAACATGTAGGAGGGAGAAAACATTACAAATGGACGCTGAGATACAGAAGATGCCAAGAGAAAACTGAAGATCCTCGGAGAAGTCTTTCTTGGTCCTTGTCCCTTTCTTTAGATGTAAGAATATATGAAGCTTGTGGAGGGCAGCTTTTTTATTTTTTTTAAATTATTACTATTTTTTAAGGGATGGCAGATACCAAGAGACACCATGGACAGATTGCCAAGGGCCTTTGAATGTAAACACTTACCAAATGTCCATGTAAAATGCAAGCAGGTACAAGAAAACACAACTGCTTTTCTGTAAAATTTCTAGAAATTTGTTCTGGTTTTAGAGGGATGTCCTCAGAAAGGGAAAGAACAGAATTTTTGTTTCCCTGACATGTTTGCCTTAACTCCATGGCACAGACTGAATTATTTGACCTTCCAAACAAATGAGGCAATATGCGCTAAAGTGATGTCTGCCATAAGGGGTTGAGAGAACTACATATGTTTTAAAAAGACCTTGTTCAGGTGTGGTGGGCAGAAGTGTTTGCTTGTAGTTAATGGTGTTAATATGCCCCAATTTTGCATTTCCTGCAGTTCACACAAATTACATAGAGGATCTGATGAGTCTGACATATTAATGCTAGCCAAAAAAAAAAAATGCCCAAACTCCTTAGTTTGTTGTTTCCACCGTGTCTTGCTTATGGGTTCCCTTTGTGCCCCACTGTCTATGCAGTGACCCTACGAGGCTTATTCTTGCTTGTTCAAAACCATAAAGCAACCAGCTGGTAAAAAGGCTGAGAGAGTAAAGGAGTTTGCCACCAAGGTTGGTGATTTGAGTTGCATTCCCAAGATCTACAAAGGGGAAGGAGCAAATGGACTCCTGAAGGCTGACCTCTGGTCTCCTTCTCTGTGCCCTGGCATGCCTACACGTGTGCATGTGCACAAGTATACAAACACACACAAATAAATAAATAAGTACATGCTTAAAAAAGAGAAAAATTACAATAGAGATTCCAAACCTACAGTTCGTGGAGGGATCCATGGCCCCGTGTCTTCCTCGGATTTCATTCTTAATGTCATCTACTCACAAACTGTAGAATCTCTCTATTCTCCCTCTCTTTTAAACATTCCAAACAAAATAAATGGTCAATAACAAAGTATTTGAAGAACGTAGTACTGGCCAGGACATACTGGTCCTTCATGCTGTTCAACTGGCCATGCTGTTTAAATTCTATCTTGAACCCACTGTAGTGAATAAATTGAATTGCTGAGCAAGAAAAAAAATGATACATTTCTTTTGCTGTGGAAGAATCTAAAAGGCACTTTCCTGAGTTTTAGATTCTGGTCATGCAGCCAAAAGCTCTTCTTATCTGCTTTTATGTATTTTTTTTTAACATCTTATGATTAGGTTTGATCTTCTTAAAGGCTTTGATTAAATAGGCTTTGCACTTTCCAATGTGCGGTTCATCATTTTCTATGGGAAGATGTCTTGATGCCTCATATGGAGTTTAGAATGGAAATGTTGTTTTCACCCTTCGGCCATAATGGGCTTTCTCTCACCACCATTATTATTATTATTATTATATTTTTTGACAGAGAGACAGGGGGGAACGCCTCTCCCCGCCCAGCTGGGCCATTGGGGGCTCTTCTCCGAAACCTTGAGGTGAGAGGCTGAGGGCAGCTGGGAGTCGCACGCTCCACCTTTGCTTCTCGGTTTGATCCTGGGGCTCATTAATGGAAGAACCACGGCAATCAATTTCTGGAGAAGATGGGTGCCCTCGCTACCACAGGCCACCGCCTGCCCGCTCCAGGACATCGTGGGTGCAACTGGCCTCTCTAATGGGTCACCAGCCATTCCCAGGACATATGTTTGTCCTTGTAAAGTTTGGGGCTTGCGGACTCTGAGGGAGATCAAATCTTAAGAACGTGTTTTAGCAAAAGCACTCAGGAAGTCTTCGTGCTGGAATAGAAGTCACCACAGAGTCCCAGAGGGCTGCCACACACTTCCAGCCGCTTATTTGTGACACTGAATGAGTTGTTTCCTACCAGGGCTGGTTTGGGGCCAGCAGTACAAAGAGCTCAACAGTAATTATCATCCATCCCCCAACTCTGATGAACACAGTGGTGTAGGGCCCTCTTTTCTTCCCCCACTCCTTTACATATGTTTGTATAGTGTTTTTTATCTTGACCTAAAAGTCTTTAAGACTCAAGAAAAATAGCGATATCTCTCAGTTCCCCTAGTATTTCATGGAAAAGAATTTGAGGCACATAGTAAGAACTTTGTCCATTCTTGCTGGTGAAATGGTTGCCTGTGAACGATTCTTTCAGCACATTGTCTTTGGGTTTACTTAAGTTTTGCTTGGGCACCCTTTGATAGTTGATGTTCAATGCCCATGAGATGATTTTAAGTTTCTCTCTCCCACATTGAAAAGTGGGCAGTAATTTCCACATTGATGACTTGCTGGAATTTTGGAACATCACTGGACTTCCCCTCAGAGACAGTTTGTGGCTGTGTTCTTTGCCTTCCATCCGGCTTTTAGCTTCAACTTCCATTGTCCAAAGTCAGGAAGCAAGGGTTAGAAATAATGAAGGAGAGGTCAAGCAGAGTGTGTTGAATCTCAGATAATTAAGAGACCCAAGTATGAGGAATTATTTGTCCTGCTTGCTTCCATCAAATGCAGACTGCTTCTTTGTCTGTAAGCCTTCCTTTGTGATTGACTAAGCAAGTATGGGTCTCTTTTTAATCTGAAACAATTGTCTCATAACAGGAGCTCACTTGGCTGTGGTGCCTAGAAGAAGCCTAATGACCAGGCCAATCTGTTCTTCTGACAGCCACGTGCTCACTGGACACAGCCCTGTGCTCTGAACGTCTCCTCTCATCTTCAATCACGGACTAGGAGCAACATGAAGCTCCTGAGCCCTGAAGCTTGATTTTTCCAGCGGCTAAGTGTGTACGATGATGGAGTCCCTGGCAGATACCTTGACTGACTTGTGGGACTACTTGTTTTTCTGATTTTGGAGGTTTCAGACATGACTTGAGGCTTAGAGAAGGTCAAGAGCTCCGGTTTACCAACTCTTGCTGGGAAAACTCAGATTGTAATAACATCCCCTAGGATAATTCGTTGCACAGTTTGCATGCACGTGCACATACGTGTGTGTGTGTGTGTGTGTGTGTGTGTGTGTGTGTGTGTGTGTGTTGGATTGCTGGTTTTGCAACCATGCCATGCCATGGCTTTGTACGTTGGCCTACATCTCATTGCACATTCCAGCTGTTCAGAGCCAGGCTTTGAAAAGATGACTGATTTAAATGCTGACTGTACCCTAGACAAGCGTGAGCTCTGTGTAATTAACAAAGAAAAGGGCCCTTCCCTTCTTTTCTCACTGTTCTTATTTTTCCCAAAACTATTTCTTTTCTCCCACAGAAAAGGGAAATATGCAGAGAAGCAATTAATTATAATTATATACATGCTAGAGTATGAGAGAACTAGTCACAAAGAATTTTCAAGTCCCCCAGATTGTCCAATGAAAATTACCCGACAACGTCATAATTTTTGGAAGAAGTTAAATTTTTTATAGGGTTTGGTGATAAGAAAATTCGCTAAAAGCGAGCGATCTTAATCACTGTGCTGTCACTTTGCAAAATAATTGTGGAATTAGGAGTAATTATACTCTAAAGGAGGAAATGAAACAATCTGCCTTATGATCTTTTAAAATAGAATTATGATTTTGGTTTGCACCATAAATCAAAAGGAAGCAAAGCACAGACTTGTGGGTAAGACGATGACTTGGGGTCTGAGAAACTTAGTTTAATGACTCGAAAGCTTCATGCTGGGGCATGACTTGTTCCTTTACAAGAAGCTGTTCTTAAGAGAATGGGCAGAATTTTGTAGGCAGAAATGTGCAAGATCTAAGTAACCCAAGGGTGGGAAACAGGCCCTCCAGAGAGTGTTATGGCCTTTACTAAGAATCAGAAATATTACTAGGATAATATGTCATGCGATTGATACACTTTCCTAGAAAGATTTCCACATCTCTGGCAATTAAATCACAGTCCCAGACAGTACAAGATGATGAGCTGTGGTTAGAACAGTGGTTGTTTTGAGGGTCCTTGTGTCTAGACATAAAAAGTTCAATTTGTTTTTATACTGTGAAAATGACAAACAAATACTATGAGGATTATGTCTGAGAAAAAAAAAACCTCATCTCTAGTAATTCCAGCAACCATGGAGAGAAAATGAGGGCGATTTAGAAACTTGCATCTGCTCCACTCATACTAAGATGTTGTTTCAAGGAATCTCTCTCAGACATGGCTCTGACTTTTGGTGGTGACAGTGGCAAGGCTTGGAACTATAATCTGGGCAGCAGACTAAGAGTTAACTGTGGACGGGGAGAGTTGGTCTGTTGACTGAAAGCATGGTGAGAAATAAAGAGATAGGAATACAGCCATTCAGGGACTAACAGTTGAATAGTAAGAAGAATGTATTATGTCAACAGCAGTGATAAAGGAAGGGCTCAGCGCTTGCATTTCCAGGGCAGGGTAAGAGACAGATCCAGGTCTTCGGTTTGACTCAGAACAACCTTCTCGGTTGGATTTCACTTTTGCCTCAAGATTATTTTGGAAAGAGCTATTATTATCCATGATTTATCACGCTGCACTAGGGGGAACTCGTACTTTCCACAGAGACAATCATTGAATTTTCACTGGAGGTTCTTAAAGGAGCCAAGATCTCTTCTGAGGGTTCAAGTGTGTGTGTGGGTGCTCCAATAAGTGGGTGGGAGCTAGCACCAAGGGACACAAGTACCATGAGCCCATACTGTGCTGTGATACCTCAGATTCTTCCATATGAAATGAACAATCTCCTTGTGCTCTGGAGGGCTGGAGACAGGCTCACACTGAGGATGGGTGCCATGTAGGAAGTCCACTCTTCCCCAGGGCTCACAGGCTTCACTACTTTCAGGAGCATGTTTGAAATGGAAATAAGTTAAACTTTGCCAGGGATGAGGCTTTGGGGCTTGGTGAGTAGGGAGCCCAGACACCAGGCCAGACTCCAGTAAGTAGATTCTGCACTTGGTTAGGTATTCCTCGAAGAAGCCCAGTGGTGCAGTTGTGTCATTTGAGCTTCTGAAAGAGACAACTCATTGTTAATATTAGCAAAGAACTTTGAGACTCTAAAGGAAGAAAACACAGAGCTATGCCTAAGCAACAACCGTGGAAATCAACAATGATGAATTCCATATTAAATCTAAAGAGTTATGTTAGCAGATAACAACATGTAAAACAGCTAATAGCTAGTCATAAATACAGGATGATTTATTATTTAAAACATTTATTAAGCTTTAACAATAGCCAAATAATCTTTTGTTAAAGTTATTAAATGTAAGTTCTACATATATCAATCAACTGACATTTATCATTCAGAACGTATCTCATTACATCCAAATGGGTGTGTATTTATGCTCCCAAAACAAACTTAGAGATTTAAAATGAGCCAGAGTTCATTTTTGCCAAGCCTAGATGTGCAAAGATTACTACATCTGCCAGCTGGGGAGCCAGACAGCAGAGTGGACTTGTCTAACGAGGAACGATCACTGATGCATCAATTTTTCCCTTTCATAGGACAATTAGAGTTTCTGTATGTGGGTGTGTTTTAAATTCTAATTTGATTTTGCACATTGTTCTGCAAGCAAGTTAATTCTTTGAAGCCTTTTTAGATGGTGCAAATTTCCCATAAAATATAAATAGGGTTATTGCTGTTTTATCAGTCATGCAAATAATCCAAGATCTGCTTATTTATCTGTTCACATAATTCAGACATAAATGGCATATAATTACTCATTTGGTGCCTTCAATCGGATTTGCCAGGCTGGATCTTAAATAGGACTTTTAATTTCTTGACAATCGCTCTCTTACACTATTTTTCTCCTCTTTCAAGTTTGCCTATCAAATTCTTTCTCATCGTCTTCAAGCACAACCCAAAGGCTACTTCTGTGATTCCTCTTATTTAGGTACAAAAGTTTAAATACACCCATTTCTGCTTTTGTCTTTCATTGATGTTGTTTTGCGTTAGGGCCTTGAAAATAATATACTGAGAATAAATAGACAGATAGATGATAGATAGAGGTAGATAGGAGGAGGAAAGAAAGGAAAGAAGGAAGGAAGGAAAAAAAGAAGGAAGAAAGGAAGGAAAGAGCATTCTTGGTAATGGGTATGGGTGGATGGCTATCCAGTTATCCTTAGGAAAGAAGTGTCTCAAGAGAGAAAATGGCCTCAGAAGGTGACTTAAATAAATGCATGACCAAATAAACTCAGGGATTAGCAATACACTCACAAAAAATGAACTGGATGTGGCAACTATCATCTTCCTTCCCAAGGCCTGTGGTTTGATTGGCTGAAGTTGTGTGGGGGAAGTGCTTTTTCCTTCCACTTTGCAAATATTCAACAATTAAGGAGGAAACATCTGCAGCTTACCATATGGGGCAGAAAGGTCTGCTTGTGACTGATGCCGGGTAGCCTCTCTCGGTTCAGGCTTGCTCCCAGGAACAGCAGTGAGCGAGCCACTTTGGGACTGCTGAATCCAGGTCGGGAGACTCCATAGAGTTGGATTCCCCTCTGAACAATTAGTCACCAAACAGCACATGCTTGACTTTGTCCAATTAGTCCACAAGACATCAGAGCCTACACTGTGGGGCGGTCAGTTTTAAGTTTGAGCTTTGGACGGCAAAACCTTGAATTTGGAGTGAGTAGTGTTTTGGGGAAGCCCCTGACAGCCGAGTGTCAGGGTATCGGCATGCTAGATTTCAGGTTTACCTCCTGGTTAGTTCCACCCAGGAATCTCTTTGGGGCCTTTCCGGAATCTGCCATCTGGCCTGACACTGTCTCACAGGCTTGTCTTGTGAAATCTTTCACTGTGGCAATTTACATCCCGGTCCATTAGTGATTCCATCATCTTCTTTTTATCCATAGCAGGCCGGCAAAGAATAACTTAAGCCGGGTTGAAGTCTCTTCAATGCAACATGCACAATGTGACCACTTACAACCATTAAAAGATGTCACTCAATGTGGCAAAAGATGCAGAAACTGTCAAGCTACCGCCACTTTGTCACTAAAATGTTTCACTGCAAAATATTCCAGCCTCAGCTTTCTAGTTGCCATTGTCCCCCATTCAGGACAGATAGCTTCTTGCTGAGATGAATAAGATGCCTTTGTTTGCTCTCCCATTTCCTAAATTTCCAGGCTCCAATCCAGTCCTTACATTTCTCTAAAGCTTCCTGCTAAAGGACACATTGGTCTCTGGGAACCTCCAGTGCCTCTCAGTCTGGCTTATTGCTACCCTATGCTATTTCCCATGTTCTTTCTCTTACTCTCCTTGTCTCTCTGCCTGTCTACTGGACCCAGCCCACTGTTCCACACTCTTGACTTTGTTCCTCTCTTGGTTGTTCTACACCTGTTTCATGGGATCTTCTTGTTTGTGCATCAATAATCATCCTCCATTTGATCAGTCTAACTATACCTCCGCTAACCCCTTTGTGGATGCTTCCTAACTAGGAAACTTAGCATCTGTTGCTAGTGTCTACGACATGCTGGATGTAGTTGGATCTGAGATTCTCTGGTGTGTCTGGTGAGGCTCTCCGCTCAGTGTTTCCCAGAATGTCTTCTTCTTTTTTCTCAGTTCTTTTATTAGTTCTTTGAGAATCTCATACAATGTGTTTTGTTCATTTTCACCCCCAAATCCTCCCAGATCCTATCCTCCCTTCCATTCCCACCCAACTCTGTGTCCTCTTCCTTTTCTTTTCTTTGCCTTTCCTTTCCTTTCCTTTTCTTCCTTTCTCTATTCTTACACATCAAGAATAGTTTATGATGCCAGGCGGTGGTGGAGCACGCCTTTAATCCCAGCACTCGGGAGGCAGAGGCAGGTGGATCTCTGTGAGTTCGAGACCAGCCTGGTCTACAAGAGCTAGTTCCAGGACAGGCTTCAAAAGCTACAGAGAAACCCTGTCTCGAAAAACCAAAAAAAAAAAAAAAGAATAGTTTATGATATATATGAAGACTTCTTCAGAATGTCTTCTTAGATCACCAGACCCATGAAGGAGGGAACCTGCTAGTTATCCCATAACGTAGGACAGCAGTGCAGATATTTTTCCTTCTCTCTGAGCACTCTGCACAGCATAGATGTGTGGTCAGGAAACCGGTGCACGAAACCTCACGTTGCCGAAATGTATTGGCCTGCACAGTACTTCTTGCTAACACCTACTGACTAGCATTTCACAGCCAGAACTCAACTGTGGAAATCTGCAAGCTCATTGAGAATAAGGAATCTCTCATGTTTGACTTCCCCAATGTTTTAAGCACATGCCTATACATAGTAAGCACCAGTAAATATAGGGTGGGATAATTTTGATGGCCATCATGAATTATTTGGGCTTTCTAAGACTAGATTTCCTAATTCCAATTGTGAGATTTATTTGAGGTCAACCTGAAGTAATTTTAAATTTCTGTCCTTTGTTTTAGGGCATGTTTTCTACATTTAGACAACTGTGAAGTCATAATAGTTTTCCGTGGTATACTGAAAACAGTCAAGTGAAGGGCTGGGGCAAAGGAGTAACATGAGAAGATGACCAAAACATATCCTACATTACTGGGATGACCTGGTATTTTTCTGGTCCAGTGATTGACATTAATGACTACTGTTTCCAGAGCAAGCAGTGATGGTGTGAAGTTGGAGCAGTGTGGTATACATGCTATTTCACTTTGTCATTTCAAAACCCAACAAGATGGATTTGGTATTCATATTTACTTACTTTTTTGTGTCTGTGCTGGAGATTAGCCCAGAGCCTTGACTACAATAGGCAGATGCTGTGCCACCACTGCATTACACCTCAAGCCTGTGCTACACTGTGGCTTTAGTAAGAGGTCATAGAATTAGAGGTAGAAAACGTTTCACCTCCCAAATCCACATTACTTTAAAAAATATTTTATTTATCTCTCTCTGTGTATAGACACACATGTAGATGCTTGTAGGAGACAAAAGAGGGCACTGGATCCTCTGGAGGTGGAAGTTACAGGTGTAACTGTGTGGGCACTGGGACTTGAACTTAGGTCGTTTGAAAGATACAAGAATTATTAACCTATTAACTGGCCAACGCTCCAGTCCTCCCAAACCCACATTTTCACCCGCCATGTTAGACTTTCTGCCTGTACTGGTCATGGGAACTGGTATGTAGCTGGACCCTATCCCCATTCTTCACTGTTCTTTTTATGCACTTGAAGCCAAATTCCCACGGGGCTACTGGCATTTATCCTGTTGGTGTAGCAAGGCACTTTTCACCTTTAAACATTTTAGGTAAATGTCCCACTTCTCCTTTTCATGACTGCTTAGTGAGATAGTGGGGAAGGGTTAAACATTAGACACAGGCTGTGCAGATATAGCGCTGGCAAGGAGTTGTATATTTGTGTCCCTCTAAGTTTGTATATAAAACCTTAACTCCCAATTGGATGATAGAGGTGGGAGGGGGCACAGGCTCTGTTTTAATTCCAGTGTGTGAGGACGCTGAGTAGGTACCTTCAGGGAGTGACCAGACACAGAACCTACCAGGATTTTGATGCTGGGCTTCTGGCCTCCAGACTGAAAAGGAAGAATTCCTCCCAGGCCCCTCTGTCTCAAATGTTTGAGATTGAACACAGGGATTTGAGCATGCTAAGCAAGTGCTTCAGCACAGCGCCACAGCCTAACCTGTACAATGGATTTCTGTTTTCTGTAAGCAACCTAGTCTATGGCATTTTGCTGTAGCGGCTTGATAGATTAGACCTGTCCCATAACCTGGGATTGTAACTTAAACACAGTTAAATTATACACCCCCAGAGTAGTCTAAAATCCTTACATTGATCCACAGAGTAGGTGCAAGTTTTATGGTATCTAAAATGCACACAAGTTAGAAGATCCCCTTACAAAACAACGGATGCAAAAATCACTAAAAAAAAAAAATCAGCTAGAGAGCCTAAGAATATGTTTTTACCAGAAAGAGGTACTGAGGCTTCAAGAATGATTAGTTTTTCAGTGCATTCACATCTGTCTGCCCCAAATACAAAGTCCAGTGCTGGGGAATCTGCAGAGTTTTGAGCAGCAGAAGAGCCCTTCCCTGTCCAGAGCAGACTTAGTGTTCCTATGCCAACATGGCTTGAGGAGAGCTAAGGAACCAAAGACACGTCCATGGATGATCAATAGGCGTCCTTATCCCTTCCTCTTAAGGTTTTATAAACATAGCAGGCATTTATTAAGTAACTCATGTGTAATTACTATTTACATGTGGGGTTCTCCTTTAATCCCCTAGTAATCTCAGTAGACACATACTATTATTAACCTCACTTTATGAACAAAGAAACTGGGGCTTTTAGCTACTAGATAGCTGACTTCCAAAAAGACAGGATTCAATACAGTTCAGAAGGACTCTGCTTATTTCCCTACACAGTACTTGAATCAGTGAGGGGTATGAACACATTTGATAAATACTAAGTTGTGTTTGCTAGAAATATTATATTTATCAAAATGTCCTGAGTATAATTCCAGACTCTCAAAGTGACCCAAAGACTAGGTGAGGGATCACCAGTCATGTATTGGTATCTTGGTGTAAAGTAGGGTTCCCCAAGTTTAGGCAGTGCCCAGCTCAGCAGCAGGGTTCCTCAAATAAAGGTTACCTAAAGTTTCTTCTGTTTCAGTGGGTCTGGGTCTGGTCTGGAAATCTGCATTTTCGAATTACTTTCCAACTGACACCTATACTGGCTGGGACTCTTCTGGGAACCATAGATGGGGTGGTTGAAAGCCTAGCCTGGGGTGGGGAAGTCTGTTCTGCCGAAATCAGGAGATTGTTCAAATCTCAGCGTTGTCATTTACAAAGCATAAATTGAGATTTACGAGGCTTAGAAAGCTACAAATAATATACCCCAAGTAGCCCTTATCCCATCCCTGGGAGAGTGAGCCCCAGGTGCCTGCTGGACGTCCTGTTCCCAGTCAACCCACTCTTCATCCTGCAAGGAGATTTATTCTCCAAACCTGGAAGCACTCAAGAGACAATGTTGACAGCGAGACTTTCAAAATTCATAATTTCACTTCAATGAAAAGAGGATAAGGCATGTGGTATTGATCAGTCAGGGTCCAATCAGGAAACAGATATTATACTGAAGCCTTTCACAAGGTCTTGTTTACAAAGAGATTCTTTTCAATGTATGGGTAGTGGGGGAACCTAAAGGCTGGTCTCTCAGGCTGCAACTTAATAGTGGCTTACCCAAACCTTCATAGAGAGAAGGAAGGGGCAGGGAAGAAGCAGCTGTGCTGTGTGGAGGAAAGCATTCTTTAGAGTGGGCTGCCTGCAAAGCAGAAGACATCTCTGCTCAAAGGACACAGCAAGCCCTAGCTTAGCTGGCAGGAAGATAGCCTGGGGAATTACTACCCTGACCTCCCTCTCCTTCCTCCTGTAACCTGTAAGTTTGTAATGATGGGATCTGCAAGCCAGAAGACGTGGGGACCAATGATAAACTCAACCTGTGTGTTGACGTGACTCTTTACGTGGTTTACAGATGGGGAACAGGCCAACCCGAGTTTAAGGAGCAGTGCTAACAATTTCATGATGGATAGGAATCAAGCCCGGGAGTCTCTTGCTAGAGTCTGGCTCTGAGCTAGCACACTGGGGAACACCTCCAGAGAGAAAGAGAAGAAAATGAAACACATTCCCAGTCAGCTTTAGAATAAATAAATCCCTGGAATGGTGGATATTGCAAAGATTTTGGGTTTAGGGCTTCTGTGACTTCATCTGTCCTTTTAACTTTAAAACAAAAGGAAACAACCTTCTGTGTTTATTATAATTACAGGCCAGTAAAATATGAATAGGGTAATTGATGATGTCAGCTACAATAGGACATTAAGACAATGAGAGATTTTTCCCTTTTTATTTTCTTCATTTTCTGAGGTGCTTTGATATGGCCAGACTGAACTTACACCTTTTAGCATAAAAGCAATCAAATAAAAATTTTAAAATAAAGTAATATGAAGGGTGAACCAGACAATCTCCTAGTTCCCTTGAATGTTTTATGAGCCTACAATCTTGATGTCAATCTCTCTATCTCTCCTCTTTTAATATTAAAGCAATTCTACAAATATGAATAAAGACCCACGGAATGCATGTCAAGGCTGCAGGACTCCAACTTGAAGGAAACTCTGGTGGTAGAAGTGAAATAAACAAAGTACAGGGAAGCTGCTGGAAGGCTTCCATGGAGGGGGACTTGTGTAATTGGACCCTCTGGCTGCATGCGATCATTTTCTGTAACATTTCCATGACCTTCGCAAAGATCATGGAGATTTGGGGGGGGGGGCTGCACAAATGAATACAGGCAGATAACATGCTCCGAACATCCCTGGCAGTATGCTGGAACATTCCTCACGTGGTAGTTGGAATGCCCTGAAGTAGAGATCTTCCTCCTGGATGGGCATCTATGTAAATGACTTGGAAGGAAAACCCTGAGAGGTCAGAGCATGGTATTTGAGAGTCGCTCTTCACATAGGTCATGGGGTCCCTACAGGCATTGGGTTGTCTTATGTGTAAGTAGGTTATGGAAAGTCAGTTCAGTGCCTCTCCCCGGAAACAGCAGATTGCTTGGTAAAGACCAGACCGGGTCAGGTCTCTGTATTTCTTATTGTGATCCCAAATGATGAAGTTCCAAACAAGAGAACGGGGCTAGCAAAAGACTATGGCCGCTCAGTGCAGGTGGGGTGCCTGCTCTTTCACGTTCTTGCTCCAACAAGTGACTGACAGGCAGGCGCCTGGGCTCTATTCTCAGCATGGGGACAAGCTAATCCAGAAAATGACCCTTCTACTCAGCCTCACTTCAGGGTAACAACCAGTCAGGAATGTGGACGATTTCACATCAGATCTTCTAACTTGAAATTGTTTTTCCTTTTTTATGCTCTTCTTAAAGCAACCTTGAAAAATCTACTGGTAGCATTTTGTTAACTGATGGAAAGTGACCAAGAGATATGAGATACGTGCTCAAGGAATATTTGAGATCATAGTTATGTTCTGTAGCCAAGTTCTGTTTAGGATATCATTTTGAAAGGGCTGTGACACTTTCCGATATATGTATGTATATAGTATCTGATGGAATTGTTTTATTTCTTATATGAGTTGATAATTTCATATATACATATAATGTGCTTTGATAAAATCCAAGCCCTGCTCCTCTGCCTTCCTTACAGTCCCTTCCACTTTCCCCTCACAATTTCTTGTACTCTAAAGAAAAAAGTCTATCGAGCCTACTTAGTGCTCCCAATGCATGCATGGGTGTATGGCCGTAAGCATGGTATGGTCATGGGTAGGACCACAGGCATCAGAGGTCTCAATCCTAGAGAAAAATAACTTCTTCCTCCCCCAGCAGTCATCAGTTATCAATAGTTCCTCAGCTAGGGGTGGGCCTTCATGAGCCCCTTCCCTATTCACTCTGGTATTTCGGTTGGTTTGAGGTGTGGTAGGGTCTTGTGCATGACATCATGGCTGCTGTGAGTCCCCGTGTGCAATGGTCTGTCACGGCTGGCAGACAGGGTTTTGCTGCAGATGTCCACTCCAGGTTTCACACTATTTTTGCCTCCTCTACAGCCCTGCATCCTGAGCCTGGGGAGACTGAGATGACATTTCCATGTCCCACTTAGAGCTGAGCACTCCACAGTTGTCTTGCTTTCCGCATGTTAGCCAGTTGTGGGTCTCTGTATTAATTGCTGTATATGTAAGAAAGAACCTTCTCTGATGAGGGTTGAGAGTACACAGATCATGGGTATAAAGACACGAACTTAGGGGAAAGTCTGTTACTAAGGAATAGCGTTTCTTAGCAATCTTCCACAAGATCCTGACAACTTCCAGGCGGGACCCAGTCCCAGGCATCTGATCAGCTCCCAACTGCCATCCTGAAGGTTACCCGCCCTTCCTGTCCTGCACTGCTGTCTGTGGTGACTTCTCATGACCAGGACATCTTTTCTCTGGGGAATGTGCATTGCTGCCAGCAAAAGCTCACTCAGGAAATGGCTGTCTTGTCTCAGAGTGAGCTCTGGCCAGGTGTGTAATTCCCAGGAGAGTTCCAAAACCACAGAAGAACAGTCAAACAGGAATGTAAAAGTTAATAACTTCCTTATTTGAAAGCTAAACCTTTCTAAACCTATCATGGTGTGTTTTTCCTCATGGAGGATTAACGGCCTGACAAGGTTGAACTTTGAAAGAAAAGCTATTTGTGACTTATGGGGGAGCTGGGGGGAAAAGGTCTTGACTTTTTAAAAACAAAACAAAACAGCACTCCAAAACATGTTCATTTTTCTCAGACCTGTAACTCACAAAGGGCACCTACACTTCGGCTGGAACTTTCAAAATGACCCTCCTCCAAACAAAAGGGAGGTGTGAGAAACTGGTGTCCCCAAAGAACTGGCCTGGGAATATTTGTAAGGGTTGAGCACAAAGGTCCGTAGGGGAATTGCTCTCAAAGCCTAAAGCCATGGTGCTGTTTTGGGCAATCCGTTCCTTTATTTCCAACATAACAAGGTACTGATAATGATATTCTACCAACTCTGGCCACTTTACTTGTAAATTCCTGAGAACTTACATGAGGGGTTGGGTGTAAGTTTACTATTACAGGGACTTTGGAGCATATTAACAAGATGATTCAGAAAGTGAGCTTTAGGATGTGTTTGTGTCCTAGGGTCACTGTGTATGCACGTCTACCTAGGTGGCCTTTCTAAGTACCTGTTTTTTAAATAGGTCGATCATTAAGTCTTATGATAGGCTCAAATGAGACAGACTTAATAAGTGTCTGATAATGACAATAAGTGTCTGAGCTAACGCTGATACCATTAATAATAACCAGGATTTGAAACTGGTTTGGGGATCAACAATGGAACACTGGGTACATAGTGTTGGTTGATGTTATAGTAGGTCTCACAGGGTTCTCATTTGGCGGTTGTTAAAGCCAGTGTCTTAGTTACTTTTGTATTGATGTAAAGAAATATCATGGCCAAGGAAACTTACAGAAGAGTTTGTTGAGGCTCACTATTCCAGAGGGCTAAAGTCCATGGTCCATCACGGTGGGGAGCATGGCAATAGACATACTGGGGTCCTTGTTGAGAACTAACATCTTGAGATACAACCATGAGGTGTTGCAAGAGGCATGCATGCTGCGTTCCCGGTGCCTGGTTCCCCGCCCGGCTCCCAGTGTGTACCCAAAATAATTACGTGGAAACTGTATTTATTTAAATACTGCCTGGCCCATTAGTTCTAGCCCCTTCTTGGCTAACTCTCACATCTTAAACTAACCCATATCTAGTAATCTGTGTATCACCACAAGGATGTGGCTTACAGGCATGAGTTTAACCAGTGTCCATCTTGGGCCAGAGAAGCATGGCGTCTGTCTCACTGCCTTCTCTCTCACAGCATTCCCTTCTGTCTACTCAGCCCACCTAAGGGCTGCCCTATCAAAAGGCTAAGGCAGTTTTCTTTATTTAACCAATGAGGGCAATACACAAACAGAAGACCCTCCTACACCATTTCCCCTTTTTCTGTTTAAACAAAAAAGAAAGGCTTTAACTTTAACATAGTAAAATTACATAACAAAAGGGATAAAAGATTATATTTATGAGTTATTGTTTTTAGACAATTATATTGGTATAGATTTCTGTATATTGATAAAAAGTTAAATTATATTAAATATTGTATGCATGTATGCTTCTACCTCTGTTTGAAACATTGTTTATGTATTGATATACATATTTACCATACTGCAATGTACATTACTACCTCCAATTAAGATACTTATACATTGTTTATATTTAAAAGTCATTGTCCTCATTTATTGCACAGTTGTTTATTGTCTTAGTCTTTGATAGGTATTGAGAATTATAGATCAATAGTCATCTATATTTGTTATATTTATGATTAGACTAATCAGGTTCTTTAGGTACATAGAGATTATATTCAGTATAGATAGATAATCTTCAACCTCTTCAAGTAGCTGTAAAAAATGGCCTTTAATCTAATTTAGAGTTTCGTAGTTTCGCGACAATGAGACACAATTGCTCCTGACAACACCAATCTATTCCCAAGAGAATGTTGAGCACCAGAGACACTCCACCTGGAGCCTTTCTTCTTGGCAGAACTGGCCTCTGGGAAAAGAAATGCCCATACCTCAACCACTAACAGAGATACAGAGTATCCATAAATGGATAAAACAAAACTGTCATATCCTGCCAAGACAGGGTAAGATAGTTTTAAAAAGTTTCTTGCTTTTAAAAAATGGTATGTCAGTTACTTTAGGCCTTAGCCAAAGTTGGTCGCTTCAACATTACAAATGAGACTTTGGGTGATTGCCCAGGTAGTCAGTTATCTCTGTCATTTGTTGCACATTTTGGAAGTTTCCCGATTACACTTGCTGTCCACTCAAGTAATATTGTTTCCCTTCTCAGATCTCTGATGGAGTTGAAGATTAAATAATTATAGCTACCCTCCTCACAATTTATCCCAGCTTAATTTCAATGTAATAGTTAGACACCTTAAAACTTTTGTTATGCATTCCTTGTTTAATACTGTTTATTGTTTGTAATTTTGTATTTTTTTGTATATTTTTGTATATTTTTTGTCTGTTCCTATTGTATATAGCTATGTTGGGTTTGGATTGACCTTGTTTAGACAGAAGGGGGAGATGATGGGGGAAAAGCCACTAGCCAATCACATCAAGTTGGGGTGTGGCAACTTGTACCCCAGGTAGAATATCGAGAGAACACAGGTGTGCTCTCTCTCCATGCGGTGTCTGCTGGATGGATAGGACTGCGGCGTGAGTGGCGTGAGTTCCCCTCTTTTTCTTTCATTAAAAATACCTGTTTCTATTGAGCTGGCTTGGTTATTGATTTTTGCCGACTTAATACTTCTTCAATGAGGCAGACAGAGAATCATGTGGCCTGTCAAGAGCATTTGAAATCTCAAAGTCCCTAATGGCACAACTTCTCCAACAAGGCCATACCTCCTAATCCTTCCCAAATAGTTTCACCAACTAAGGACCAAAAATTCAACCATACTTGTTTTTTTGGGCTCATTCTCATTCAAATTATCACACCCAGATTTTCCTATTCATTGTATTAAAAAAATCAGAAGAAACTTATCTAAATTTTAATGATTCATGAATTTATTACTTCGAATTTTAAAGAATATTTAATTTGTTAATCTACTTTATCCAGTCTAAAAGGAACTTTGAACTCCTGGTATTTTGTAACTTTGGGGTGTCCCAAAGTACTGGAGGGGGAGGTTGAAACAAATTCAATTTGTGGTCATTGTTTTTCAGCATTCTGAAATAGAATTGTTATTCATTAAGGTGAGGTTGCTTTGGAACTTTACAATGAGAAGGGCA